>SMGU01008951.1:0-14647 GCA_004348175.1 Puccinia novopanici
TTGTTTTCTGATTTTATTCAGGTAAACATTCCAAATAATTGTTGAAATGTTTTAGAAAAAACATGATTTATGGCACTTCCCTGGAAGTTCCGGGAATGGTCCCCTGGTGCAACTAACGCTACAAAAATTTGGAAAAGAAAAAAAACCTGCTACACTAACTGTTATCGGCCATGTAGCATAGTGTAGCATAGTGGCCCACCGTTGCTGGCACAGCCCCATGATTGTCACAGCATATCTTCCCACTGTTCTCAAAACCTCTGAATCAGACTCAAAATCCCCAATAAAGGCTGAAAATCAGCCTCTTTGCCCCTGTATCTGGTCCCCCAGCAGTTTTACACTTAGAATAAGATTTATCCATAGCCACCTCTAGGAATCAAATAGTGATAAGTTTAAGTCTTCCAAGTGTATCAAAACACTTTTATCATTCTTCACAGACCCTCAATCAACCTTCCCTGTTTCCTGCTTGAAGGGTTTCCCTCCAAAGAGGATATATGTGAGCACTTCCTCTTGAAATCCTTCCCTCCACACATATCCCTAGTCACCCCAAAAATCCCTTCTTGGGGTGACTAGGGATATGTGTGGAGGGAAGGATTTCAAGAGGAAGTGCTCACATATGAGGATCAGGTTACATCAAAATACCCATCTGGTCCTGATTTAGAGGGCACCCAAAAAACCCCCTGGAATTTTATTCCAGAACTGTTTTTTGGCCATTTTAAGCTCCCATTTCTTGTATGTTTCTTACCCAATAAAATACCTCAAACCATCCATAAACACGTCAAAAATCCTCAAAAAACCAGAAACAAGTTCTCTTGATTTTTTTTTTTTTTTTTTTTTTTTTTTTTTGATCCTTGCAGCCTGTGTAGCTAGAAGCTAGCAGCCCTTGACATCATCACATCTGGAAAATGGGATCCATTGTTGGTGGGAATGATAGAGAAACCTTTCTGTAGATAATGAGTTAGGGGAATGAGTTAATTTTTGATGGCCGAAGTACAGAAATCCTTGTCAGTGTGAAGGGATTGGCACAAATTTATATTGAAATTTCTTCTTTGCTACTCATCCCTGAAAATCTTGTTTTCTTATTTTTTTTTCTTAATTATATTCTGTAATTAATTGAAGATTATTTGGACTGAATCATAATCATGAAATGAGTTTTTTTCATTTTGTTGGCACACCTTGTAGTCATTGAACCCTGTGTAGTAGCCACTAGCTCTGACTCCAACTCTATATCTTTTTCATATTCTTTTTCTAAATTCTTCCTTGATTTATTATGAATATTCTTCTTTCTATTTTCTCACAACCATATTTTCACCAGCTTGTATTTAGTCAATGCAATTATCCTAAACACAAAACAATATTGCTACTGATTCTTTTCCTTCAATTTCCTGCCTCCCCTTGAGCCAATCTGGAGCTTCTCTTTGATTATCTCCCTCCTGAAACTTGATCTTCTTCATCTTTCTCCTTCATGAATTTGAGATGAGATACACAGAATCTCAACAAGTGTGAATCACAGCCTTTCTGAACCCCAAAACAGAAATGGGTGCCACTCTGGTACCATTTCTCAGAAGGTCACGAAATATTCTTTGTGTATCAGGTAGTGTTTGGTGGCTCCACTATTGAGAATCATCATGTCAGAGATGCTTTGACTAACACTGAGGCCAGAACAAAGATGGATGCCTGAAGCATTCATTTTATCAATTTCAGCCTGATGATTTCCTTGTGCTTTCTCAGGATCCAGATGATAACAGTTTTTATACGCTGCGGAGAATACTTGGCAATGGGTGTGACACGCCGGTCCGAATCCAATGAGGCTCAAATTTTCAACTCACTCGAAGAGCGAAGAGCGGGGCTCCCCCTTACACAAGAATCACTTACTCCCTAGACCCCAATGTAACGCAGAATGTAACCACAGGAAGTCTCACTGAACGCCGCTCAACACAGTTGGTCAATACATCCTTTGCGAACAACGCGGGTGAACAGGACTGCACAAAGAGAACAAAGAGGCACGCTTATTATTTTTTTGTTGTCAATGTGGGAGGAAGCTCACAAAAAAGACGGACAACGAGCCATGCAGGAGAGCGGCGGATGACGCGTCTAAGAGAAAGCTCGCACAGCAGAGAAGAGAGAGGAGACGAAGGAAGAGAATGCGGGCCTGTTCAGGGACGATGATGCAGCGCAGACATACAACACACGAGGAGAAGTGTTGCAGCCATAGCCGCACAAAGCCATATTGTGCATTGTCGATTGTCCATTGTCGAGAGCAACACACCACGCGCCAAAAAAGAAAAAAGAAATCGAAAACTCCAGTGGCTCTCCTTTTCACCCCTACAGGGGAGACTACGAACACAGAACTCAAAGACGCGCGCACCTTCATGTGAGAACCGGAGACCACTCATGAGCTGCTCATCAAGGGGCACACCTCCCCCAGCTGGGTAACGACTAGATGCAGGTATTATTTGGCTCCCTAGTGCAACGATCAAACAAACAAAAAATAAGGATGGAAAAACGAGGCACGAGGATAATTGGCAGACACGATAAAAGAAAGGAAGAAGACAAGAAGAGGAGAGACGACGGAGAGGAGGTTGGGGGGAGGGACAAGGATATAGATCCAGATACATACAACCATGTGAACCATTTCAAGAAACCAACGTGTCGTATGGATGTGCAAAATTAGAAATCACGGCGATGTATGTATGTATATGACTAACTGGGATGGGATGGATCGATGAAACTAACTGAACACTTGCAAGGCAGCTACCAAGATACAGTCTGGATGGGAAGGAGAGGTATTATGGAAGGGCACACTCATGAGGAAAGGAAGTACGAGACAGACATTAAAATAATTATCAAACTTTTTTTTTCTTCACTGCGAGAAAAAAAAAAAACAAAACAAAAAAACAGCATTTTTTGGGGATTTTGGGCACGCGAAACGGCCAGACGATGTGGAACATTGTGGATTGGGATCTGAGGTATGAGTACTGTCGCCTTCCCCGCTTGAACCGACACGGCTGTGCCGCTTCAAGAAGAGTAACAAAGGAGAGCAGAGAGATGCTCCGAGGCGACAAACGAAATATGGTGATGGAGAGGGGGGGGTCTCTGGGGGATGGTATGAACCCAAGAGTTGAATAAAGGACAGGAGAATGAATCCCGATTTGCAAGTTGGGAGAGGGAGGAACGAGATTAATACAAGAGGAAAATCGAGCCGGAAAGCTCAGCCAGTGTGCCGATGTGGCAGTCTCACTTGGCTCAGAACACAATGTTGGAAGGGGAGTTTGTTCCCATTAAAGCAGTCCGCGGGACGGGGCACCAAGGTTATGCACCAGTAGTTTTGTATATGGAGAGCTATTATAATTTCAGATTAAATTGCGAATATTATTGAGGTTGATGTTCGTCCTTGTAAATTCCGTCTAAAGCACTAAAAGCCAATCTATAGGGCAGACTCCTTACTATGTCAGTCGCCTTTTTGATGACCTTGTCGACCGGTGAGCCGGCCTCAAGAGCAGTCTCGATCGACAGGCGGTAGAGGCCCAGGACGGCCAAGGAGACCTGGGTCTGTTGTTCCGGATAGGGTGCGTGAAGAGATGCTGCTTGTTGTACAATGAGCGGCAAGGGATTGGCGTGATGAGACGTATTGTTGCCACCGGCTCGTATGACCCGGAGTAAAATTTCGATAATCACATCCACATTCTTGGCCACGTGTCGATCGATAAACCGCTGGCGAGAGTCGATGGAACCCACAACTGATGTGGTCAGCCAAGTATCCAACAAATGCTGAATCGTCGGAGGCTGATGATGGAGGACATGTCAAGTATTAGCCCATCTGTGAGTGAGTGGGAAGACTAAAAAAAGGAGATACTGACAGGATCAGGATCAACAACGGTGATCTTGCGGCGCCAGCCACATTCGGCCTTTTCTTCAGGTTTGAAAATCCTCCCAGTCATTTGGGAGATCCACGAATCAACGTCGCCAGTTCGCACCCACTTAGCCTCCGTAAGAGGGTTGGCCGTGTCCAATTCAGCCACAAGCAAGACCGAGTCCTGCTTAAAGCCGGGGGCCGCCTTGACTTTGAGTGCACTGTGATGTTCTTGCGCGTCGGGTTTCTCCTCGGGGAGGCCTTCTAAGCTTGAAAGGAAGAGCCGATGGAGAGGAGGCAGCAGAGGATCTAAGACTGTATCTCCATCGCCTTCTTCGGTTGGTGCGGATTGATCGTCTTTCAACTGGCAGCCAGGTGAATTCTCGTTGCCCTCGCCTGGCTTAGTACCTTTTCTCTGGTCTTTCGTGAGCCATGAGGCTTCGAGTGTCGCACGATCGACCACGACGTAATCATCAAGCTCCTGATCGAGAGCCTCCACCTGAGTGAGACGAAAAGGAAAAGGAAAAAAAAAATCAACTCATAGGATTCGATGACGATGCATATCGGTCATACTCACAAGGACACCTTTGCAGATACGGTATATATCAACTTCACCATCGAATTTCCCACCCTGAACAATGGCAGGCATCAACCGCACCATGACCTCAATTTTATGCTCAGCTCTGAAGACTTTGATGCTTTCTACCACGTCAGCATCGATGACAATCCGACGTGTGTTGCGAGCATAAGAAATCGACAGTCGATCGGCTTGAGGCTCGGGGATCGGAGGACTCTCGTACTCTTCGTCCTCCTTCTCCTCCTGGACACACTCGGCGCTGGGCTCCTCATTAACCACCTCAAAGAGTTTTGACTCTTCTCCAGGGGGCTTCTTTGCGGATGCCTCGGTTGTTGGAGAGGACAGGTCGATGACTGGTTTCAATAAGAGAACGTTGCGTAAGCATCAAGAGGCATTCCATTGTATGTGAGATAAAAGGGACTCGAGAACTCAAAAGCTTACCGGGCTTGACATCTTCCGCAGTGGAGTTAGCTTCTTTGCTGGGATTGGTGGTCTCAGGATTGGCGATTTCAACGATATCGGCAGGGGGATTCGCGGCGGGGGTAGAAGTTTCGGGTTGTTTTGTGGCTGCGTCGCCAGAGGTCGGGGGCTGGTCATTAGATACTGGCATTGGGGATAAGTGGGGTTTCACATCCGATGCACGCTGTGCACCTCCAACAAGCATCGTCTCAACACTCAATGTTGAGTTACCGCGGCGAGCAGGCGAAGTCTCAAGACTCATCGAGGAGTTCCCGCGAGCGCCTCCGCCAACTGTGTCAACATTCATCCCAGGGGCGCCACGAGTGCCTCCACCGACCCTAGTCTCGCTTACAACAGAGTTTCCTGAAACAGAAAGCTTGCGTTTTCCCACGCCAGAACCTACTACGGGTTTGTTGGGGAGACTTGCAGGGGTGGCGAGCGTGGTGACTTCAGTGGCAGGAGATGAGAAGTACAGCCGAAGACGACTATTCTCACGACCGGCGGGGAGCGATGGCTTGGTAGATGGGTGTACGCGATCCTTGGGTGGCGTTTTAGTCACAGGAGCGGGGTTGGATGATGGAGGAGCGTGAGTGATGATTGTAACCGATTCTGAATCATCGCGCGTGCTGTCCGGTGGGACGTTCTCGCTCTTATCATCAAGGCTGGTAGGGACGGGTTGATCGGTGGCGGAAGTGTCGAGCTCCTCGACAGCGGCAGCTGGGATATTGCCGGGTTGAGGATTAGGCGTCTGAGACTCACGCCGAGTTGGACTTTTGTTTTGACTCCGAGGCAAGAGCTGATCTGTGATTTCTTGCTCCAAATCGTTTTCCTCGCGGTCACTGTTGTGCTCATCGACAGTAAGATTCAAATCTTTAACAGCAGATGAGGCCTCCTCTTGAATTCTCTTTGCCGGTTCCGCCGGCTCGACTTCCAGGCTACTGACGTTGGGTTCGGTGGGGTTGGGTTTGCTTGCATCATTTGGCGCCGTCTTTCCTGTCTCGGGGCATCCCGATTCATCATTGTGTGTATTTTTGCCGGGTGCTGTGATTAGCTTTGTTTCGGGGGAGGAGCAAGCCTTATTCTGTGACTCTTCAATGTTTGCCACGATAGCGCTCGTGCCCAATTGAATGATGGCGTCCAGATTTTCAGCCAGCCAGACCCAATATATATCTGGAACTCGCAATGCGATGATGCGGAAATCCGTCAAGGTCCGCTTAGCTGCAACTACAACCATGAGAGGCATAGTCAGCGTCAAACTCCAGTGGAACGTATTTAAAGGGGGCTTAAAGGAATATTACACACTCTCGTCAACCCTGTCCCGGTCCTTTTCCCGGTCGTTAAACTCTTTGAATTGGGCACCCCACCCATTCTTGACGCGTACGCCGGCAGTCCCACCATTCTGTTTGGCCCTTTCAAGCCGATCGAGCCCCGAGTTTGCGCCTGGAGCACCACCTCTACCACCCATGCGATGGAGATTCTTGCGATCGTCGAACTTGAGATCCCTTGGATTGTTCCGCCGTCCGAGACGGTTTCCGGAGGCTCGGTCTCCCAAGCCACGACTAAGGCCAACTCCTCCACCCCTACGTTCTAGATGTTGGTTGCCCTTGTGAAAGGCAAGGGTGGGCAAATTCGAGATGCTTCGGGATCCCCGGTTGGCTGGGCCGGTAGAACGGTCAGTATGACGACCAGGACCATTACCAGCTGCAACGCAGTTGGAGGGAAAATCATCGGTACGGTTGCCGGTAGGTCCGTTAGCATTCCGAGCCGGCCGATTTCCGGAACCAAGTCGCTCAGGTTTGTTGGAAGATCCGAATGGTTGGCCTCCGTAGCCCCGGTTCGGCCGTGGAGTCATGGAGTCGCTAACGCCCATTTCCGGTACTCGATCCCTGGATGACCGACCGCCAGAGGGGGTGGACCCCCGAAAACCTCCTCGGCCTGGGCGATGTGGATTGCCTGTGTGACCCCTGTATGGTTCGTTGAGAACGTCGGGACCAGCATTGTAATTTGGACCCCCGGGGCTGAAGTCCGAGGGAAATTGGTGGATGCCTCTTGGTGGTCCACCCACCCCAGGATTAGACTGCTCGTTGGCTGGAGGGGGGGCGAATCCGCTGTTGGCGGGATAGGGGGGATAGTTTGGATCTCCATAGGACGATTGGGTAAACGGAGAATTGTTTGATCCTTGAGGCGACTGGTGATACGACGGATGAGCATGGGCTGGCGCTTGGTGTGGGTCATAATGAGGACCAGCACCCTGATCATAACCGCCAGTTCCTCCGGCGGCAGGTAGGTTCAATCGAATTGGTGAGTTGTTTTCGAAGGAAGCTCCGGCGGTGCGGGGAGGTCTACTTCCAGAGAATCCGCCGCGGGTATTGTTGGTACTGGCACCCATGCGCATGGTCCCCGAAGGTGGCTGATTCATCTTGTTGTTATTATTGTTCCGAAGGGGCGGCAAAGCAGGTGGCAGAGAGTTGGAATTCGCCGGCGGTTGAGGTGAAGAAGCATATGACGCCGCATTATTGTTATTATCGTATCGGGGTCGCTTGTAGGGAGGTTGAGTGGAACTATTTCCAGGCGAATTTTGGAGAGCAGGTCCGTTTACTGGGCCAGAGGGGTAGCTCGTGTACGGATTGGAGGGGATGTTTGAATTCTGGAATAGATAAATGCTGGTCAGCGTCATTAAGCTAGTTTGGATAACCAGATGGAGGCGGATATCTGAAATTAAGTGGGCTTACAGGATTCGCGGGAAGGTTGTTTGGATTCGCGGGTGGGTAGCTTGGATAAGGTTGAGCGACCTTTAACGTAAAACAAGGACAAAGAAAAAATTGAGTCAGCCAAGAGAGCCTAGTTCTGGACCCGTCTCCCAACTCACCTTGGGAGGCTGTTGAGGCCCAGCTGGTACACCATATCCGTAATTGGCATAAGCAGGGTGTTGAGGTGGCTGCTGTTGCTGTTGCTGTTGCGGCAGCTGTTGTTGGGGGTTTTGTTGGTGTACCGTACCATAGCTGCCACTGGGATAGGTAGGTGCCGCGGGTTGCGAATGAGGATAGCCGGCGTACTGAATGTAACTGCTGGAAGCAGCGGTATACTGTGAGTTGTACGGATAGGGCTGAGAAGCAGCAGGCGTGATCGAGCTGGTTTGAGGTTGGTGGGGCTGGTATTGCGAGTTAGTGTTCTGAGGGCTACCGCTTGGTTGAGGTGGAGGCTGGCCAGAGGGTAGGGGAGGATATGACATATTTGGAGGCGCTGATAAGTTTCAAAACAGAACAAAAAAAAAATATCAGTAAAAAGATCCAAGGGCTTTCTGCCACGGTTTTCAAGCAAAATGGAGGAAGCCAAGATCGACAATACGAACCAGGGACTGGAAACAACAACCACGGAATTATGTCAGTCAAAATCACTGTGGCATGTTGAAGGTATAAAAGTTAAAAAAAAAATCAACTGACGGTTTGGGTTGGACTGTCCAGGACCAGAGTAACCTTGATAGTTTCGCTTCATGGCCAGTGAGTTGGGTGGGGTTTGATTCGGAGGAGGGAGATTGAGGATGGATGGCGAGGGATGTGAGGATGAGGCTAGAGGGGCACCTGCGAGGGAGTTGAGGATGATGGCGAAGTGGTAAGATGGTTGGTTCGGGAAAGAAAATAAATAAATATTTAAACGAAATCGACAAGTTTGGCTTGTTGACCGCCGGCTGGCAGTGGGCTGGTCGGCGGATGCTGTGACAGCCGCACCAGCGACCTGTCACAGATCCGATCACACGCAGCACCGGGGCATGCTGCGGACAGTCCGCCGGCTGCGGATGCGCATTCCCCTGGTAAGCTTCCAGAGATAGGGGGGGCTCTTCATGTTGGATAGTACACCATGGGCAGGCAAAGATGGACGACTGGGCTGCGACCCAAAGTGCGGTTGGGGGGGGGGAGACTCTGGGTATGATCCATGGGCGTGGTGACCTGTGTTGAAGTGATGAGCCCTTTTTTTTGACCTTATCATGAAAAGATAAACACAGATCTAACCTGATCTGACCGACGGGGTAGAACTGCATCACCCTCATCCCTAACCCTTATGGAAAAACATCTTTTTCAAGGGCCCACATGAGGATGTGGCTGGGGATGCAGGGCGAAGTGTGCGGGGTGGTGAATGAGGACCATTTAATGGTCGTAATATGGTTTAGCTCCGGGAGGCCATTGGTGATAGGCCACCCAGGCTAGTTCAACTGTACCTAACGTTCCATCTACTTCCTCCGATTGTCTAAAACGACAATCTAAAACGACAAAAAAATTTATCTATTTATCTTTTTTTTACCCAAAAGATAGGGTTGTGACGTGCAGCTTTTGGCAACGATGGTCCAGTGAGACTTCACCGCTTGCGGATATCAAGATGTACTTTTTTTTATATACGAGAGTATATTTCTTTCGGGGAAATATGTGACTTACCGAGTTGGTCCTGGTACTGTTACCTGGAGGAACCTGCGGTAAGGAGGTAATACAACACGTTAGTTCTACTATCAAACCAAGGGAAAGACACCTGCGAGGCTTACTCGAGCTGCCTGGCTCTCTTAACAGGTGACTCCCGATCCGACCCAAGGTCTAGATGGGAGTAGCCGGGATTCTCGGGTTTACACTACTCGGTTGTAGTGCTTACCTGGACTAGAAGAAGATGGATAAAAACAAAAGGCCATCAATCAAACAGCACTATGACCAGCTATAGCAGGGAAGTCCGAGACTTACTCAGTCCCCCTGTGGATGTCGGGTCCGGGAAATTAACCTGGTGGTGGAAATGGGGACGACGATCAAAAACATAAAGCACATTAATGGATTGGCGACGGCTAATAATAAGACTTCAAGTAAGTAAACTAGTTTACCCGGACGAGTTAGAGGATTAGGGTGGTGGGGCTTTTGTGAGCGGGAGTGGGTGGGCGGGAGTGGGTGGGGGAGGTTGTTGGAGTTTGTGAAGGGAATGTAGCTGAAGTGTGCTGGATGCACTACAACTACTAAACGATCAAATGACCTGGGGAACAATCTCAAAGGCGCCAGAACGGCCTCTATTTATAGTCGTTGGAGGCACTCGTTGGGGGCTGCCGGGCTGGGGGGCCCTTGTGGTTTTTTTTTTTTTTCTTTGTTTTCTATTTTTCTATTATCTGTATCTGCTGTTGTGCTGGAACAAACAATTCTAGTCTGCTGCTGATGACTATACTCACTGCCATTTGCATATCCTGTAAAATATCACGCCCTCCCCCCAACCAAAAAGGAAAAACTAATAACCTCCGTCCCATAAATTTCACTAATCTTGCCGTCGCTGCTCCTTGCTCCTTGTCTGCAAAGGCCGCCAAAGGCTCATGAGGAAAGAACACCGCTTCGACTTGAATCTGACCACTACTGCGCGGTCATTGAAGCCCCTTCCGGCTCGCTGAGGCGCCGCAACAGTTCTGGAAAGCTCATTGTCCAAGAGTACCACTTATGGACTCATTGAATTGGATCCGCGTCGGCCGTTCTACCGGGGGCTAGCTCTTCAGTGGTGTACGCCATATGGTCAAGGGTTATGGCTCGTCTACTCAGGGTAACTGCCAAATGTATACCAGACTAGAGATAGGAGACATGCATATTAAATAGCCTCCAAGAGCCCCAAAGAAGTAAGCCTGGCGATGCCGTCGAGGTGTCCGAACTTCGTCTGCCCTCTACCGGCAGGGGTTTTTCGCCCCAGGCTTTGTGGTTTCTTCGGCCTCATTGACTGTTTTGCTGTAATGAAGTCATTTTTTCCCCCGGCCACACCACGTCTGCTCGTCCTCACTCTCGATTCTTACTCGCCAACAGTCGTTTATTTTGGCGAAGGTCCTGCTTTTTTTCCGTTGCGCCCCAGTTCCCACCGGCAGCTTAAAGTCTTTTTAGTCAGGTAGATGCTATTCACTCGGGCGCGTCCCAACGGGCCCGTATTTCCTTTACCCATATTACCTTACATACTATTTACCTACCACCTTGCGTAGGATTTGCAAATCCATGTCTCTGTCTAATGGTTGGTACATAGAACCAATCTCGTCAGCCATTGTACTTTGATCCTTTGGGGATTGGGATTTCAGGACCTGTTCAACGGCTCAATATATTCCTGCAAGCCGGAAAGCGCTTCAGGGACCCTCTGCAAGGGCCGTGGCTGTGAACTGATGAAAAGATTGCGGATTCTCCTTGCGAGCCTCCGGCCGGCTCTGAAGACGTTGTTGGAGCAACGAGAGAGGGGAAGATGAGGAAGGTACATCGTAGATGAGGGGCGCGAGGATGGTCCGGGCCCACTCGATCATCGGTCGGCTGAGGAACAAATCAGCTTCTGCTCTCTTTCCTGGATTATCTTTTCGTTGTTCAGGACTGGCTCGGCCCAACGGGGAATCTGTGTATCGGCCTACTCATGGTACGCTGATGTTTTTTGGGAGAGAAAAAGAACGATGACCACGGTACTGGAGAGAACAAAAACTTGTGGGGATTTTATGCCTATCGAGCAAACCGTTGGGCTGCACGGATGGCTACAAACGGCTGAAGAGGCTTCAACAAATTTCCCAAGCCTACCCTAGGGCAGGCCCCAAGGCACATCAGTTTTGAGTCACTGGCGGAAAGCAATCAAGCTGATCAACATTCTGTTCCCTCCCAGCGTGCAGAAGCTACAAAATTTCAAGGGAACTGTGAGCAGCTTGTTTTTCCCATGATGGACCATAGGCAGAATTGGTACCTTTTTTTTTAGTTTTTATTTTCTTTCAAAAAGAAAGGAGCATCAATAGTGAAATTCTAATGGACCCTGTTCCATGTGTGAAGTCAATCAATTTGTAAAATGGAGCTCCCATCAGTCTGGATTGCTTAATTTAGATGTACTAAATATAAATGCCAAACTTTGTTTGGTGGTGGGAAGTCATCAATTGTCATTACCAAACAAAGTTTGGGATTTAGAAATACTACAGTGCGCGTCACGTGCGCTCGACTACACCCTGAGGGGGTGTTCCAAATTTCCAGTTTTTTTTCAGCAAAAAAATTTGAAAAAAAGATCCAGAAAACAGTGGAGATGAGTGACTGACAGCGGTCAGAAACCTCCCTCCGATGATAATTGAGAATTAAGAAGCATGTATCAGAAAATATGAAACATTTTGTGTGATTGTGTGAGATTTATGTACTGCAATGATGGCGGCAGTTTTGAAAAAATAAATCTCAAGTCAACAATACATAGCTCTCTCAACTCGACAACAGCTTTCCTCAAGATGGTAGTCAGCAAAGCTTCTCGTGCCCAGCGATCAAGAAGGAAAAGAGAGTCCCTGGTGAATCAGAAAGAAAAAAATTTCACACAAAAACATCGGCCTTCAACACCTTGTAAATCTGCCAAGTCAAACCGAGTGAAGATTCCGATTGATCCTAGCTTACTGGATGATGATAATGGTTTGATCAACATTGATAATGAACCAATAAGCATTGAAACTGATGACGAATCATCAATATTTGAAGTTTATCAGCAAAAAATTGACTTGATCAATGAATCACACCAGATCCTTGACTGGTGCTGCCAAGACAAGGATGACTCGAGTGATGAAGAAGCTGAGGCTGCTGCTGAAATCTTATGGCCAATTTCCTTCCCTGGAGAAAGCGAGCAGAAAGGACAAAAACTGAAATCTGGTGGGTCAAAATATTGTTTGCCAGTCTCGAACCCCAACAATAAATCTGACAAGCTAGTTCCTCGAAAATTACCACAAACAACGAAGCATAATTACAAGATGAAAGGAATTCATGCGGTTGGAAAGAATGTCGAATTCATGGCAAACTGGCTTAAACCAACAAACAAGTCAGCGGCTTCATTGAATCCAGAGCAGAATGAAAGATCTGATGATCCAAACCCAGCCAGTCCGCAATTACTCAGCAACAATATTGATCCTCCAACAGTGCCTGAATGCCTGAGACTAGACGACTCAAGAAGTGCACTCAGACTAGACGACTCAAGAAGTGCACTCAGACTAGACGACTCAAGAAGTGCACTCAGACTAGACGACTCAAGAAGTGCAAATCCAGTTAAGGATAATAAAGTTGAATTTAAGAAAGAATACGATGAGCTCAACTCAGCGATAGCCTTCCTGAAGCTAGAATACAAGAGTTGCTGCAAAAAAGATGCACGACTCAAGTACCCGGCATTGGAGTTGGATGAACTCCAGGAGTTCAAAAACTTGAAATACGAAAATCAAATTGCTGGGGTTGCAAGGCCAGTGATTGCAGCTTCTTCTTCAAATCGCCGCTTGCAAACCAATGGCAAGGGGAAGAATTTCACTTCCAGCATTTATCGAGCAAAGTGTTTGCGATCTCGCGCAAACCATGTCCTGAGGTTCAAGGAATTGTGGCCTAGTCATCAATCAAAGCCAAAAAAGCGAGATAAACTGTTGAACAACATCGATCTAGTCAAGGAATTGAAAGCTTGGGCAGCAGATCAGATTCCTGGACATGTAAGTAATCCACACAATCTTTGCTTCTTTTTGTCATGTAGTTCTGATAGATGGTGTTACCAAAGGTCACCCCACGAGTTTTTCATCAGCATGTTAACGATTCAGTGGTATCTAAATATTCAATTGATCGTATCTGCTTGTCAACAGCAACTCGATGGATATATAAGCTTGGATTCAGGCCCCAGCAGCACCAAAAATTCATCTATCATGATGGTCATGAGCAAAACGATGTTGTTGAATATTGAGAAAAATACTTGAAGGATGTGGCGGAGTTGCGAAAATACTCCAAGAAATACGATGGCCCCAACTGCAATGTACAACAACTTGTAGAACCCAATCTTCTTTCCGAGCGCCGCGAGACTGTCTTCATCTACCATGATGAGTCAACAGTACATGCTAAAGAGAGGCCTAAGACCTCTTGGCTCCTTCCAGGAAGCAATGAGCTTTGCTCTAAAAGTAATTTAGGACGCCTGATTCACATCTCCGATTTCATCTTAGAATCTACAGGACGCCTAGTCCTGACCGAACATCAAAGCCAAATTTATGGTCTCAATTCCTCCGATGCTGCAACTGTCATATACCCGGGATCACAAGGTGATCCCTGGTGGGACATGCAGCAGCTTTGTGACCAGGTTTCAAACAAAGCAATCCCAATATTCAATGCCTTACACCCTGGATGCCAGGGTGTCTTTGTTTTTGACTGCTCCTGATCGGCTCATGAATCATTTGGTCAAAACGCACTTTGAGTTCAAAACATGAACTTAGGTTCTGGAGGAAAGCAAAGCAATCTCCGAGATACAATAATCCCGAGTGATGATCCCCTCATTCCTCCACATCTGAGGGGTTTACCCCAGCAGATGTCCTTTCCAAATGACTACAACAACCCTTCATTAGCTGGAAAACCTAAGGGTATCCAACAAGTCCTTATAGAGCGAGGACTTTGGCAGCATTTCACCCAAGCTCAAATTGATGGAGGCTTACCTGTTATCCGATTGAAATGCGCAGAATGCAAGAAGTCGGGTGCTCAGCAGGATGCTAGAGCAAGAGCAGCTGAAATGATGAAAAATGCCAAAGCAGGTGGATACTTCATTCCAGAACAACCAGAAATGAATGAATCAACCTCCTTGACTCGCTCAACCACAACATGCTGCTGGTCAAAGATCCTAGCCTCACAATTGGATTTCAAGGGTGAACGGCCCCTTTTACAGACCATCATTGAAGATGCCGGGCACATCTGTATCTTCCTTCCGAAGTTCCATTGTGAACTTAACCCAATTGAACTGCTGTGGGCATACATAAAACAAGGTAA
>SMGU01008952.1:0-14248 GCA_004348175.1 Puccinia novopanici
GAGAAAGGTTTGAGTAACACCACAAGCTTCATTGGAGTTTCAGCATGTCAACTGCAGGCAGTTGAGCATGTTTTTCCCACAGTGAGTGGTAGCAAAAATGTCTTCAGATGAATTGAGCCAGTCAAAAGGGTATAATATGTTGATCAATGGCCACTCAAGATTGCTGATGTGAAGTCCCCAGATGCTAGGTGAATCCTTGAACCCATCAGGAATCCAGGAAGCCAGGATCAAACAGAGAGTAGTGTATTCTCATGGGAAATGAGATTCCTGCTTCCCAAAATTCAACTATGCCTACCCTACCTCTGATGCAAGGCAGGAGGGGTCAATTTGCCTTGCACAAAGTGTTGAACAATGATGTAGCCTACTTGATTCCACACAAGAATGATCCACTATGGCATTGTTTGTGCCTCTCCTTCAAATATTTTTTTCCTGATATAGTAATGATATGGTTGAGACTGCACCACTAGGGAAAGTTTCATCTACAAAGGTGATTTGGAGGGGTTTGTTGCTTCAATTTCCTACCTTTTCTGATACAGTTTGTGTCCCATTGGCAACAAACTAATGAGATGTGGATCTTCTTCTTGGCATTTTTTTTTGTGAATCTCTTTGTCAGCCACAGAGGTAATATCATCACACCTGATATTACCCGAGGAGCTGCATTTCCTAAATTACCCTAGTAATAACTGGATCCATTTTACTTTACTCTACCAGGTACATAAGAAATAAAACCTCAAAAGTCTTTAACAAATACCTAGAAACTTTTTAATTAATTTAGTCTAGTTTTTCTAGTCTTTTTAAGATTTTTCTGGTCTTTCCTGGCTCAGAAAGACTTATCCAAGTTTTTTCCATTTCTTCTGTTGAGATTCTGAGTTTGCTCTTCACTCTGATTTTTGCTTCTTTTACTAAACATGTCATTCATTTCCTGCCAGACCCCTTGTGTGACCAACCCACCTGATTATTATATTCTAAAAGCACAATATAGTCCTTGTATTTAGCCTATTTAAGTTGCAACCCAAAAGAGATGATAAAAACTATTGGGTCTGACATACTAATCCTTGAGGAGGCACTTGAGCCCCATCTCAACTCTCCCCTTAAACTGAAAATTTATTCCTTATTTGCTATGGAAAAATATTATTTTTTATCCCTTCCTCAGTCTTTCCACCTAAAATTTATCATCTTCACTTTCATTTTATTAATTATTCCTATTACTATTTCTTGTACAATATTATATCAATATAAATCATTAATACATAAAATAAGTGCCCAAAATATGTTAAAAAACCTCATGCAGGTTTATAACTTACTTTAACACCCTCAAGATATGCCATGAGCTCATAACTGCTCCATGTAGAACCAACACTGGGCCCGCAATGCTAATGGTAGCATAGCATAAAACCGCCAACAGCTAACAACTTTTGTTGTAGCCGGTAGCAGTTATGCACTAACGCTAACGGAACAAGGCCAAAAAAAGGCCTTGTTATGCTACACTACACTGTTTTGTAGTGGAAATAACCGCTACAAACGCTGTAGCGCCGCTAACGCTACAGTGTTGGTGGAAGAAAAAAAAAATGCTACACTATGCTATTTTGGCCCTGTAGCGTAGCGGCCCACCGCTGGTAGAGCTCAAATCATGTGGAATACCCTCACATGTGCCTAAAATAAATTACTGCTGTGCATATGCAACATGATAGAGGAATTGGGTGCACCCAAAACATGTCAAAACCATCTATTGTAACAAGATCTGTCTCAATAAATTAGATATTACATCATCAGAAAAACTGTGATATATTGAGTACATGTTAAGCCTCATTGGCTATCTATGATACTGTGAGAGAAAGTTTCCAACCCCTCAGAAGTCACTCATAGCTTCACTTCAGTGAATCTGATGAATCCATACAGATATACAAACCCTCAGATTTTCAAGGAGTATCTCCCAGAGTCAAAAAGTCCTTCAGAAAGCACATTCAGCATTTAGACATTGTTATTAACCATCATACCAGTTGTTATCCAATAATATTCATAGCTTTATTTAGAGTGTTCTTGCCATTGGAATCCCTTCCATCATCATCCACACTGAAAATGGTCAATCCCAACAGCCTTGCATAGTGTTCTTGTCACTGGAACCTCTTTTCCATCACCACCCACACTTTCAATGGTCTGTGCAGAATCCTTCCGTAGTGACTTCTACAAGTATTGCTTGTTTCACTGCTGCAGTTGTTACAAGAGGTCCAACCTTGTAGGAATCTTCATCAACCCTCAAAGTATTCCCTGACTGTCTCAGTAGGAAGAATAAAACATGCAATCTGGATTTCCCTCACTGAAATAATAGGTTGAGAAAAGCTTTACAATATTTACTGAAGCTATTACCTTTTATCAATTAATCATTACAGGAAAACTCTCACATCTCATCCTTCCAAACCAGCCTTATCAACACTCATAGCACAACTGGCAGTGCCTTCAAAGCACTTGGTTAGTAGCATAGAGACGGGCACTCATCCAACAATCAAATCCATGGAGCTTTGCCCTACCATTCTATCCTTCCCATGTGCTGTAACTAACATGAAGGCTTTCACAGGAATGGATCCATGTTATGCCATCTTTGCCTTGTGTTATGAATGAGCTGGACAGACCTGTTTCAGAAAACATAACAGGGGTGAGCCCATCCTAGAGAGGCTGCACCCACCTGAGTGAACATGGGATGACTTCCACTGCTGTAAAATCCTTCCAACATCCTGGATTTACAGTGAATCAGATACGCTCAAACCATATCAAATAGGCTGTTTTCATCCCCATAGAAGTCATTGACGTAGCTAGATTCACTCCAACAAGTTAGGCTTGATGGCGGTGGGCACCCGTATAGACATGTGTTTACTTCTTCTCCTTTTCTAACACAATCCATCTTTTTTTTTTTTTCCTTTGGTTTTTTTTTTTTTGACTATGTTGTTACGCCACTCAACCAGCGATTTATCTCGCTCCAATTGCCCTCATTCTCAGAGACAGAACAACACAAAGAGATGTCTTTTCCAAGCCTTGTGTGCACGGCACATATGTGGCCCACAAAATTTGAGAAGAAAAGCTAGCAAAGTGTATAAAAGATCAGCGAAGGAAGCCGATTCTCTCCCCGCAAATAAATCTCCTCTTCTCAGATCAATCACCAGAGCTGTATGATTGGCCACAAGCTAGATTGGAATATCAGACACATGTATGTACAGTCACCAAGCAAACACGAACATCAGAACAAGCAACAAAAAAGGCGAGAAAAGTATATATACCCCGGTGTATTAAAAAGTCCCAACATCTCACCAAAACAACTCGATGAGAAAACAGGGGGTGGAGGGGAACAATATGTTCAAGTGTGGTTCTAGACAAGTGGAGAGGAGAAGAGGACTGTCGTGTGGGGTTCCGTCACATTTAAAATTTTTTTTTTTTTTTTTTTTTGTGAAAAAAAAAGAAGAGAAATACGTGCAGAAGAGAAGAGGGCGATGGATTTTTCGAGAAGAGAAAGAAGAGACACGGTGTATATATCATAGAAGGCGGTATAGAGCTCAAGGAGAGGAGGATGACACAAGGGATTAAAAAAGAGAAGCACACAACAAAAGAGACAGCCAGATCAATACTCGGTCCTCCTTCTCTTTTCCCTTCCGTCTTCCAAGTTGCCGGCGCCACTAGCGCCGCCGACGCCGGCGCCGGAGCCGGGGAGGTTAGGTTGAGGACCGGAGCCCATGGGATGGTTGACGCCGGGCATGAATCTGGGGTTGAAGTGGCCGTTGTTGGGGCCGGGGGCGGGGCCGTTGGGGCCGGGCATGGGGGAGCGGGCGCCCATGGGCATCATCATGGGCATCATGCCGTTCATGCCGTTGATTCCGTTCATCGAGCCCATGGGGCCCATGCCGCCCATGCCCATCATGCCCATCCCGCCGGGCATCATCCCCATCATCCCGCCGCCCATCGGGCCCATCCCCATCCCGCCCATCATCCCGCCCATCCCGTTCATCCCGTTCATCGACCCCATCGGCCCCATGCCCCCCATCCCGTTCATGCCCTGCCCCCCGCCAGTGCCTACCATCCCGCCCGGATGACTCATTCCCCCACGTCCCATCCCTCCGCCAACGCCCGACGGTCCTCCTGGCCGTCCCATCCCGCGTCGCATACCGTCATCCCCCCGGCCCCTCCCACTCAGCCCGCCTGTCATCCCTCCCACGTATCCGCCCCCTCGACCTCGTCCGTCTCGATCATCCGCCACCCGGTTACCGCCCAACCCGTGCTTGTCGGCGTTCCGGAACGGCGTCCCATTCATCGGCGGACTGAGGTTACATTGCGCCTTCTTGCCGTCGATCTCACTAAATACCCAGCGAAAACATCAGCATGGCAGTACATCCCAGAATAGGTCCCTCAGCTTGTTTCTCTGTACATGGCAAAGCCGAACTCAACTTGCAATCGAACCATCCCTTGACGATCTCGGCGTCGGGTTGGTTACTGAACTCCATGTAAGCCACCCTATTAACACAAAAAAAAAAGAGAGAGCCAAACAAGTCAATCCCAAACCACGCCCCGAAGAAGAAGAGAGAGAGAAATAAACAAAACTGCAAAGAGGCAAAAGAAAAAAGAAAGCCAATTTGCAAAAGAAGGGGGGCAAACCCTTTAGATTTCCCATTAACTTTGTGCTCCGAGAATGTGATATCTCGATGGGAAACACGGACGCCCAAGTTTTCCGCGACTTTACGTAGCGCTTCGTCGCTAGTATACTAGTGAGCGACCATCATGGAGGGGGAAGAAGAGCGAGGAGGGACGGCGAGGGCGGACAAGAGATGACACAATTTGTTTTTTGGAGGGATGAGTTGGTGAGGCTCAAAAAAAAAAAAGGGGAGGAAGGGACGGTACGTACCCATTGGAGCTCGGCAATGTAGAGTCCGCAAAGTCCGCGCTCGTTGTCCTTTCTCGCGCCGAGGGCGCCGCTCGGGACCCCATGGTGAGGATGGGAGGCAATATTGTTGCTCATAACCACGTCGCCGTTGTTGCTGGAGTGGTGATGGCCGGCGTGATGGGCGTGATGTGGCTTGTGCGGCGAGGCGGGGGAGCTGCTGCTGAGGCTGCTGATCGACTGCTGGATCGGCGGGCCCGGGTGAGCGTTTGATGCCGTCGTGGCGCCGCTCGTAGTCATTGGGTTCGCAGGTAACGAGGCCGATGCGGGTGCCAACGGTAGCACATTCTATCGCATGTTGAGATAAGTCCGTCAGTTCATGTACGCCATGTGCCTGTATCCAAGCACTCCCAGTAGATTCTTCCATGTGAGATAGAAGGTTCTCCTCTGGCTAGACAGTCAAAAACTCGTGACCATTTCCTCATTCTTTTCCATCGAACGAGCCTCATGGAATGGGTACGAAGAGAAGCCGATGAGGAAGCAGGAGAAACAGGACAAACCTCGTTGGTAGTGCTGGAAGTATTCATCTTAGGTTTGACATCGGGCTTGGTGTCTACGTGGTGTGAACTCTCAGTTCTACCACCACCAGCAGCAGCAGCAGCACCACCACCACCACCACCAACAGCAGCACTGGACGAAGGCTTGATGTCTTTGGCCCTCGGGCTCGTAGGGTCTCGAGTACTGGTCCCATCCTCTGGTATCAGATCTGCGTATAGATTATCCTACAAAGAACGGCAACCGAGAACAAAAACAGCAAACCAAACCAAAAGCAAAACAAGGTTAAAAACAGCACATGATCATGTCAGACCCCATTCATCAACAAATGAAGTGAGCGGTTTCGTCAGAAGAAGAATCATTGGGAGGAAGGGAAGATATTTCAATGAGGACAGTTAAAAAGGGCGTATCGTATAGTCGAGTGAGGGTTGAGGCGTTGACAGGTGGTGTGGCTGGGGGAGTATAACAACTGTTCCTAGCTTGTCTTTAGTTTGGAATGGGAAGAATCCGCGTACATACAAAGGTGCCGCAAGTGAGACCGAACAACAAGCTGGTGGTGAACAAGAGTGCTTGGGGGAGCTGAAAATAGTCAGATATCTGCGTGGGGTTTCCCCCATCCAGGCTCTTGTAAAGTGGAGTGGCCAACAAGGGCAAAGAAAGTGATCGAGACACATACAAGTGGTTGGTCAACAAATGACCGAGTCGAATCAGGTGCAGAGACAAGGGAGGGAGGAAAAGGGAGTGTGTGTGCTGCCGATGGTCAACAAGGGGGGAAGTGGGGTTTATAAGGCAGGCATCAAGAAGAAGCAGGAAAGGCATGGGGATGAAGGGGGAGGGGGGAGGGATGGCGGTTTTCCGGTGTACGACCATGAGACAAATCGATCAAGCACAAGTACAAGTTGTGTGGGTGGCCATCATCATGTAAAAAAGAAAGCAAGATGAGGAAGTGGGGGAGGGACAGTCAGATGTGGTGGGGGTAGAGATGGTCAGGTCAGGAGGGCCGACAGAAGCATCTGGAGGAGGGAGAAGTGGTACAGGTGCGGATGACTCGATGACTCAAGAAGCATGACATCACATGGGACAGAGGGAACGAGCACCGAGGGCGGAAGGAGGAGGAGGACAGCAAGAAGCCCAGCTAGAGAAACAATCTCGAGCTGGGATGATCAAGAAACAGACGGGAGATGAAGAGGAGAGACAATGAAGAGTGAGAGAAGGAAAACGAGATTACTTCGGGTGCATCATCATTAGGGCCATAAATATCGTCGAAGTCCGTATTTTGAGACTGTTTCATTTTGGCGGTATTTCTTGTGCGGGTTGTTGATGGGTTAGTTGGGTTCGGGTTAGAGAGAAGATGGTTAAAGATATTGTAGAGAAGACTGTTCGAATTTTGATGGGTGAAGTGGTTAATTGACCGAGTGGAAGCGTCGAGAGTGGCGAGGGGAGAAGTAGTAAAGTGTTCCAGACTACAGAGACCGAAGAAATGGGTGGTTGCTGTTTCAGACTGGCGACTGAAAACAAAAAAACAGAAAAGCAACCGACAGACTGAGCATGCATAATACAGCCGGAAGCGTGCGCACCGCGGATCATGCTGAGGCATGCAGAACGTCGCACCGGGCTATAAGCATACCCTCAGGAGGTCAGCACTTGATAAGAACTACAAGAATGCTCAGCCTCAGGAGAGGCTCACTCTTGTGATATGGGATAGACCCTGCAGACGAGATAAGGATCAAGTGAGTCCATGAATCAAATCATCCTGGCATAATTCGATCAGATTGATCTCTTGAGTGCTGATACAATGTGCCTATGAGACATTGACATTGAAAACCATGCTTGATTGAGAAAGAAGCAAGGAGCCTTGGCCCCAAACAATTCAAATCTCCCTGTATGGCTGAACATCAGTGCCGCTTAGATTCTGGATCACAAGATATACAACCAAAATTGTCTACTAGAGTGCATGTATTTTGTGTGATCACCTAATAAAAAATCTGTTGGTGAAAGTTTACCTATATAGCTTTCTTTTCAAATTTCATTGTGCAACCATCACTAAACCAATAATAGCCCATGAACTCATATTGCAACTTATAACCCCACTTTTAGCACCCTTCACCATTTTTTTATTTCTGTTTTTTTTCTGAAAGTCATCAGATTAAGCAACTTGAGATAACCCTGAGAACCTCAAAAAAAAGTGAAAAATTTTATGACAAGAGCAAGTGCCAAGAAAAGCGGCCAGATGAGATCATGTCTCTTCATATCATACCGGGGAAAACCCTGAAGCTTGGAGTTTTATTGATATGACTGTCTGCAAAACTAAGTAGGTGGTTCTTATTCTATTTAAATTGTGATGATCACCAGAATGTTTTTTTGGTTGGAAATTGTTGAGGTACAAGTTAGTGTGCTATCATGATGTATCACCTCAGTTGAACCATGACCACTACTGCCCAACCACCATGGCAACCACAAGTGTCTGCAGCCCAGTTAGTTCAGGTAACACTCTAGAATGTGTTTCAGCATTGCTGGGTAACACTGGCTCCCATTTGACACCCCCCGGGTGTACCACCCGGGTGCGGGTGGTCAGGATGAGGCAGAGGTACCCCCGGACCATGTGGGTGGTTTGGGAGGGAGAATAATCAGGCTATATCAAGCACTCACAGGTTTTTTTTGACCTTGGATGCATTTCATTTGTGTTATTTTTAACTTTATGACTTATTTAAAACTTCTTTTTGTATCAAGCTGGCATGTATACCAGATTTTTTCTCTTTTTTTTCAGTTTTTTCAGTTTTTGTATTTTTTTAACTTTTTGTATTTTTTATACTTTTTGAGACCACCCGGGTGAACCCCCCAAACCCCGGGTGGTTTTGGATGTGGGGAACGGGTCAAGGGAAACCACCCGTCCCAAACCCCTGGAGCCAGCATTATTGCTGGGGTCATTGGTTTGAGTCCCACCAGACAAATCTTCATTTTCACAGTCTCTACAGAAATCACCTGAAAGTTCCATAAGTGACTCTTCTGTAAGTGCAAGAAAATGTTCCCTGCTAGGAGAGGGAATTTTGGGACACTTTTCTCCATTTCACCCATGACATAACTATAAAACTGTGTAATTCAAAGTGTTCTTGATCCACTTCATGCCCTTCCTGTGCCAAGAATTCCTCCTCTATCTAATTTTCATGCCTTCAACACCAGGGGAAAATTTCTGGCACTTGCATAGAAGGTGCCATAAAAAGTAACAAGGGTCCCTTTGTAATATTTAAAGCACTTGGTATACATGTGCCATAAATTGTCCTTTGGTGCAAGCTCCATCATCACACATTGCCTAGATACAATCTATTCCCACTTTATTTGAGATCTCATGATTAAAAAATCCATTTGATACTGCAGAGGGTCTTCAGCTTCTTCAGTGGAATGAATTTCACTCCTACTCCATACCTTAACCTTCTGGAAGTGATAACTCCAAAAAATCTTCAGGCAGTGGTCATTTTTCTTATTGAATATCCTTTTACAAATTGCCTTGTAGATGGTAAGCCTGGAGATAAAAAGGGCAAGCTCACTGTGGGAAAAACATGCTCAACTGCCTGCAGTTGACATGCTGAAAGTCCAAGGAAGCTTGTGGTGTTACTCAAACCTTTCTCCAATATTGATTCAACCAAGCTTGGATGCACAGTCACTGTGCACACTGCACAGTGACTGTGCCAAAGAATCTACATATGCAAACATGTGGAGTTTGGATGGCAGCTTGGCTGGAGCATGCTGAATGTCAACTGCAGGCAGTTGATCAAGTTTTTTTTGCAGTGGCTGTTGTAGAAGTTCTGAAATAGAGGCATCAGTAGTGGGGCTTTTCCGTGAATGTGAACCACCAATCAACCCAGAATTTTGGGTTGTTTGGGCAAGACATTTCATGTTTATTGATTGATCAATGAATCTTTTATCTGCTGCTATTTCCTCCCAAGACATACTGGAGGACTTCCTGTTGCCCAAATTCCTTAATCTGGCACTTCTAGTTCTAAATCCCAAACTTTGTTTGGTGGTGAAAATTGACCACAGTCAGGTTCCCACCACCAAACAAAGTTTGGAAATTAAATTTAGCCTATCTAAATTAGACATTCCAGACCGACAGGAAGTCCTCCACTGCCTCTTCCAAAAACCCTCACTAGGTTGATATCATTCTATTTCATATTGATTGGTATGGACTTATATGATATGAATCCCATGGAAGAGGGACCTTAGAATTGTCATAAACCAGGGCCTCTCCACCAATGTTGCCTTTTTTTTTGCATCCCATTTTACCTACAATGACCTCAAGCAAGTTGGGAGTGCTGTAACTGTGCATAATTCATTGTGGCAACGTGTTGCTGTGAGGTACACCTGAATTACATTTTGGCTTCTCAACTCGATGGCCTCAGGCTTGGCAGGATGATCACTTCAACCAGAATATGAAGGGCATCTTTCATTTCCATAATCCTAGTCCTCCCCTTCATTGAATGTTGGTGTTTCCACTGCAACCTGGGGAGAAAATCCAGACTTTTACGTTGATGCAATCCACTTCTTGTTGAAACAAGTTTTCTTAGAAATTATCTGCTTGAACCCCGGCTCCTGTTCCAGAGAATCCTGAGAAACCATTGAGAGTATGCCATTCAAATAAAGCAAAATCACCTGCGATGCTTCACCATATGCTATTTAACAATAAAGTGTTCGTGTAGCGGGACTTAATTCCCTTTGCCTGTAATGGTTGCCCGAGGCTGGTTGCAGACGCGCAAGGGGTGGAAGAGGAATGCCCATGTCCCCTCAGAAAAAGTAGACAGCGTATGATGTCAACATAACTAAGTGAGCAGGTGTATGCAGCCCCCCTCAAAAAGAAAAGAAAAAGAAAAGATCAACTGAATGACGGCGCGTTCTGCCGGGGCTTGTTGACGACTACAACTTCTTGCGACTACATAGACATGATCGTTACAACTTTTTCTTTTCAGCGTGAGGTTTGCACGTCACGCTGCGGACGATGTGGGGGGAGCGAGAGCAGGAAGATGAGCGATAGAGAATGACGGAATACACGTGAGGGCAGGGCCAACGAGGTACAAGAGAACAGGAAGAAAGGAAGGGTCATGGGAAGTGGCTTTGACGGATTTTCTGGAGCAGCCAAGTCTTGCAAATGGTCGGGTTGGTGGTGGAGGTCAAGGCCAAGAAGACAACCGCGTTGCTCTGCTTCTCGACAACTTGAATGAAATCCACATACTCGAGCGGCTCGACCTGGTCCAGGAACATCTGAGCCATCACGGTGATAGCGTTGGTGATCGCACAGGACACGCCCTCTGCGCCTTGTACAGTACCACCTGCTGCAACGGTGCGGGTATCAGGATGATGACCAGGATGGCTAAGGTCCGTCGGGTTGCAGTCCCCCTGTGCGCTAGTAGGGCTATCTTGAAGCTGATCGATCGACGTAGAAGCTGGAGGTTGGACATGAGCGTCCCAACCAGCGGGTTCCAAATGGTTGCTTTGTGGCTTCACATCCACCGGGAACTCGACCCGTCTGTGTGGCAAGGGTATTCCTTTGAAAACCTGCTTCACCAAGGGGTACCACTTCAATTTCTGTTTTTGTCGGAGTGGTGCATAGTCGTCCCGCTTGTCGGGGTTTGCCTAGGGAATGAAAGAATGTATAAATCAGCATCAAGGTCCACAATCGGGCAACACACAATCCGAAAGAAAGGTGAGTACCTGAAGGAGCCTCTTCCACGTCGCTGGATCAGCCTGAACCCTCTTTTTTCGCCATTGGAAACCGGGGAGACCACGCAAAGATTCGACGTCGAGATAGGTGTTCCGAAGATGATCGAATTGATCTTTCAACCACTCGCAATCAAAGTTAGTTCCGTATTGCTTGCTCATGCACTCGCTCACATGAGCCCAAACGTCTGTCTGAAAGTTCCCATCATCGGTCTGGAAGCCAAGGCAGCGCTGTTGGAGCAGGCTTTGGAGTAAAAAGTTTGTGTGTTTTGTGTTGAGTTGAATAGCATCCTCTTTTTTCTTTTCTAATGCTGCCGTTGCGATCGGACGAGACAAGCCCTCTTGGCCTTGCGGAATAGCACTGGTTGGAATGGACACGGTGTCGTGACGAGCACCAGGCTCGGCATGGTCCATCCAGTTGGAATCTCCCCGCGCGCCAGTAGAGTTATCTTGAAGCTGATTGGGCGACGTAGAAGCTGGAGGTTGGACATGAATGTCCCAACCTGCGGGTTCCAATTTCTTAATTTGAGGCTTCACGTGCGCTGCGGGAAGCTTGACGGGTGTCAAGATTGTTCCTTTGAAGAGCTGTTCTGCGACGGAGTACCACTTGAACTGGATTTGCCGGAGAAGTTCATAGTCACCCCGCTTGTCAGGATTAGCCTAGGGAATATGAACAAGAAGGATGAATCAACAACCCAGCTTTCAAAGGACGGGGAACATACGGTTAGAAAGAACGGGGAGGTAGTTACATACCTCAAGGAGCCTCTTCCAAGTCGGGGAATCAGCCTTAACATTGTGTTTCCGCCATTTGAACCCGGGGAGACCCAGTACCGCTGTGGCGTCGAGATAGGTGCTCCGAAGCTGGTTGAACTGATCAGTTAACCATTCGCGTCCAAAGTCCTTGTTGTATTGCTTGTTCATGCGCTTAGCCACATTCGTCCAACCTTGCATCATGAAACTCCCATCACGCGTCTGGAAGCCAAGGCGGCGTTGCTCCAGGAGACATTGAAGGAAAAACTTTTTCTGTTTATCTTTCAGTTTGAGAACAGTAGTACAATTTTTCGTGTCGAATGGTACCGTGTGGGGTGGGCTTGAGGGGGTGGTTTGAGGGGGTTGAACGGCAGGCTCCGTGTCGTTGTTCGCGCCGCGCTCTACCCAATTGTTTTGACGGGCCTCGATGAGATTCTACGGGACGAGCGTGAGGATCAGCCTGAGCTCTTAGACCACACCAAGACAGGAGACGATGCTGCATACCTGAAACATAAACCGAGCTCGCAAGGTGAAACGGGGATCGCTGCACAAGCTTTCAATGCGGGAGAAATAAGTAGCTATTTGGCGCATCCGTTCCTTGTCGAGGAGTCCGCC
The DNA here is from genome assembly GCA_004348175.1 of Puccinia novopanici. Classification (NCBI taxonomy): domain Eukaryota; kingdom Fungi; phylum Basidiomycota; class Pucciniomycetes; order Pucciniales; family Pucciniaceae; genus Puccinia; species Puccinia novopanici. The sequence continues at coordinate 12,491 of SMGU01008952.1, forward strand.
GACAATCATCATCAGACAACAGAAGCATTCGATAAACTTCTCGTCGGGCGGGTTGATGTTCGAAAACAGCTTCCCGATGAGCTCGAAGAGCGTAGTCTGGGCCAGCATGCCCACCTTGAACAGCTCTCCCATGAACTGGACAAGCGCAAGACGCTGTCGCTTCGCCTTTTGGGCCGCATAAAATCTTTCCGCGACCGTGACATCTTCTCCCTGCGTATGAGGGTCTTCCTGGCCGTCTGCTCCGGCCGTCGCAAGCACTTGGTCGTCCGCAATTTTCTCGACTTGTTCACAGAACACACGTTTCTGGAATTCTTCCTTACACGCACGGTCTAAAAGGTGACGAAAGAGCCAGCCCCCCGAATGGGAAACGCCGTCGATTTCGCATTTGAGGCCGTTCGAGAGCTGGATGAGTTCGAGACAGAGGCTTGCGCAGAGGCGAGGACGAGGTCCGCAATCGGTTAGCTGTTGGAGGATGAGTTGGGCGAGTTTCCGGAGGCTTTGGGAGTCGTGTTGGGTGGCGGACCTGTTGGTCCAGTCGACGATCTGCTGGCTGATGGAGGGGAAGTTGTGTGCGGTCAACCGGTTGAGAAGCGACCGCAACTTGCGCTCGATCAGCTCCGGCGGAAACTCGGCCCGTGGTTCGGCCCCTACCGCTGCCGGCCAGTTGTCGTTGGCTGATGATCCCCTCAGCGGCTGCACTTCGCCTTCCGGCAGCATGTGAGTGATCGCCTGCTCCCCCATCATGTTAGCATTAAGTCAGCGTCCACGGAAAAAGCAGATGTCAAACGGTGGGGCCGTCTACAAGCAGGATACTGCACGTTATCAGGAAGAAGTGGGATGACCCACCATGGCCAGTTTATCCGATAGATGGAAGCATCAACATTCCACCTTTGTCTCAAGCGTCATTACCTATTTTTTTACTTGCTGGATTATCCGCTTGGCCAAAAGGGGATCCGGCCCGGCGGATGTGCATGCACCGTATCCGCAGCACCCAGAGGCAGTGTCCGGCTGCGGGGCCTGACGCCAGCCGGAGCCGGACCATGAGGTCGGGGGCAGACTCTACCAACTAGCCGAACCTAACAAAACCTCTCTGCAAACGCAGAGAGGCTTACACCCAATCCTAAATTAACATATTAGTCCCACCCTGGTGAGAGCCGAGCCTAACAAAAGTCTCTCATGTGAGGCGGAGCCCCGCAGGGTCTCTGTCTCACAGAGAGGCTTGCACCTAAAGTCTGCATCCTAGTGTGGGTCCGGATACATAATTCATGTAAAATTAGCTTTATTTTACTAGAAAAATAATCAGGCTGATGTAATGAATCCAAATGGACAATGTGCCCTTGAAGCTCTCCATCTTGCGTTTCTAGCAAGGGTGGTATTGTCTGATCAAACCTACCGGTGACCTCTCAGCACTGTGATGAAATCATCAAAGAGCTGAAGTCTGCCTCCAAACTTATGCCTCAAGTATGCAGCTGTCAGTCCCACTGTTAATTGACTTCCACACATGTCATTGGTTATTCTGGCTTTACAACCGCGGTTTGTATTGAAAATGCATAATCAGCTACGTGTATATGCAGGCAGCTCCCTCAAGACCAAATCTTTGAAATCATATAACTTCAACATTTGGTAAGTTGAGGAGTAAGAATCTGGGCCATCTTTGAGGCAAGATTCAGGCCTTTAGTTGAACCCAAAGGCAGATATTTTAGTGAAGAGGTAAAATTTGCAAAGTTTGTCCCCTGCTAAAAGTCTGAAATTGCCTCT
>SMGU01008953.1:0-43431 GCA_004348175.1 Puccinia novopanici
GGGGTTAAAGAAGACTTTTCGAGATCAGTGAGAGAATAACGCAGGTCAAATGCTTGAAGAAAATATAAAACAGCAAATGTTGAAACGCCTCTTGTGCTCAGAATTAAGTGTAAATGTGAAGACTCCAATTGCACACAACAGCCACAACCATAGACACCATTTTGAAAATTTGCCCAGTTATGTCTTACAAGACCAGATCATTGACTGCTATGCTTTCAAAAAGAACATCTGCTAGATCACTGGAATCAGCCTGACTTTAAAGCTCAATTCTTAGGCTCTATAAAGGACTCACCTCAATGTATGCATAAACCTCCACTTTTCCTAATAATCTTCCCTCTATCCAAAACCTCTGTCCAGTCTTGACATGATCAATCCCAAGAACATGTTCAGCATTGCCTAAATGGAAAAGAGTAGACTAAGAAACACTGATGTCAGATGTGCCAATGCTGCTTGGATTCACTTCAGCTGACAGTTTTCCTTCTACTAACCAAGTGATTTCACTGCATAGGCCATCTGCTTGGACCAGCAATTCCAATGAGTTGTTGGACTGGCCTGTCCAAGCAGTCCTCAGTTGTGGCCATCCAACAAGAGTTCGGACTTGCCTGTCCAAGCAGATGAAACCACCTGGTGACTGCTTGGACCAGTCCAGTTGGCATCTTATTGGGCAACCATGTCCAAGAACTGCTTGGACAGGTCAGTCCCAGGACTCATTGAACCCGTCGGTCCAAGCAGATAATTGATGCAGTGTTTATGAGGACTGTTTGTGCTGTGAGTGTTGATTTTGTGGTAGTTTGGTAAGAGTATTGGTTACTTCCTGTAATTAATAACAATAGATAATTTATTATCTCCAAGTATTTGAATATTGCAGAGCTCTTCTCAACCTTATAGGGAGGTAAATCCAGTGAAGTAAGTGGATTCTTCCTGCTGAGACAGTCAGGGAATAATTTGTAAGGTGTAAGTAATTAATACTTACATGGAGCAGGGCCTTTACAAAGGTTGGAATGCAACTAACAACTGGAGTAGTGGTTCAGATGCGCTTCAAGACTTGTAATATATAAGTCACTACAGTATTGATTCAGGGCAGAAAACAGGCTGTGTGTCAGCCTCTATGCTACTAACCAAGTGTTATGAGCACTGGTTGTGCTATGAGTGTGTGATGTTCATGGTAGTTTAGTGAGTTGAAAGGTTTATTCCTATAGTTAATAATTATAATTAATAATTAGCTTCAAGTATTTAAATCTTGCAAAGCTCTTCTCAACCTTATAGGGAGGTAAATCCAGTAGTTATACATGGATTCTTCCTGCTGGGATAGCCAGGGAATATTATTTGAAGCGTCACTGCAAGAAAAACTCACAAAACTGCCTGCAGTTGACATGCAACTTGCCTTTGACATGCAAGTTGCCTTTGTGCACAAAGGCAAGTTGCATGTCAACTGCAGGCAGTTTTGTGAGTTTTTCTTGCAGTGTGTAAGTAACTAGTACTTATGTGGTTTTGGGCCTTTATAAGGGTTGGAGTGCAACTAACAACTTGTGGGAGATTAAAGATATGGAATCATATCTTTCTGAGTTGTCACATCACATTCAAAGATTCTTATTTCATGTTGCCAAGATGAATGGAAGATGGGCAAATAAACCAAAATTTCATCATCTTTTACACCTCCCTGAATCCATTCAGAGATTTGGCCCGGCCACCCTGTTTGCCACAGAGAGATTTGAGACTTATGATGGAACAATTCACAAGTACTCCATCCATTCAAATTGCCAGAGCCCCAGTCAAGATTTGGCCACAAGTTTCAAGAATTATTAAATAATGAGAGTATTGCTATCAGGAGCACAATTATATGACTATGAAAGGAAGAGATATTTTCAGGCAGCAAATTCACTTACTGAGATGTTTTCACAGAATCCAAAACTACAAGAATCATTTGAATACCATCCAAACACCCACAAGAATCTGAAATATCCTTGCATGCATGCCCCCCCAGGTCCACCAACCCTCCCAGAAGAAATACCCATATCACTACAAAGGGAATATCCTCATTCCCTGATAATCAAAGTAGCAGCAGTGAAGCTCAATCATAAGGAAATAATGAGACCAGGGACACTTGTTTTGGTAAAAATCCTTATCCCCCCCCCTAAACATAGTCTACTTTTCTGAAATATTACTTCTTACATATCCAATTTTTATAGGAAATTATAAGTGAAATACCCAATGGAAGTATTGGATATGTTGAATCCATATGGAAAGTGGGAAAAAACCAATATTTTGCAAGGCTTAACAGATGTAAACAGGAAGGAATTCAAGTGGACACTCAGATGTCCATTTATTCCAAACTCGTTGAATATTCAATGGTTCCCATTCAGGTAAAATCCAAACATATCATCAGCAATCACAGTAGAGAGGCCAACTGACTATTCAATTACTCCCCACATATTCAGCGGGTCCAATGTACCTTAAATATGCAACACAATTGCTTTGACAGCAAATGTTTGGTAGTAACCTGCCAAGCCCCAGGAAGACCAAGGCAAGAAAATCCTGGTTTTTCAAATTTCATTCAACACAGCAACACCAACAGTTACCTGCTGAATTATGTATCACATCATGATTATTTCTGTCACCAGTCACACTCACATATTGGAGTATGCCCATTGCAAGATAGAATGATGCAACTAGCACTGGAACAAGGACTTCATGTATGGCAAAAAGAAGAAAAAGGGGAACCACAAATATCTCATTTTGTTCATACACCAAAGCAAACAGATTCTACTAGGGGATGCTATCCACAATCCCAAATGAGGCAACCACCCCAAAATGAGCAAACATCAGAACCACTCAGCCAAAACACATTCATTTCAAATTCCTTTGCCTCTGAAAAACAATCAAAATCCACCTGTAATTTTTCCCAACAATATCAGTTGAACCCACAAGCCAAGCATGCACACCCATCTGAACCACTCAGCCACAAAACCATGAAATATCAATTAATTAATTCTTAAAATCCAAACAATTCTACCAGGCCCCTCTACCAACCATTTGAATGGAAGCAAAAACCCAGGAATGTGCATGAATAAGGAGAACTTAGCCCAAACACTTTGGAAAATCAATCATTTACGTATGAAAAACAAGCACATTCTTCAAGGAATCGTTCACCTCAATACAAATTGAAGGAACAAGCCAGGAATGTGCATAAAGCCAAACAACTCAGCCCAAACATTTATGAAACTCATGCCTCTTTACTCAGCCCAAACATTTATGAATCTCATTCCTCTTTCAAGACAGATCTAAAATACATGAAAACTTATGACAATTGCATGGGGATTCTACCTCATGACTCATGAAATCCATCACCCTCTGGCACATCACAAGCACCTTCAAAAATCAACTATAACTATACAGCCATTTCAAACCCATTCACCTTACCAGTACTGTCAGGATACCTTCAAGATCTTCCTCAGTTTATAGTAACATATGTTGAAAGCCTTTTGGATCCCAAGAGAGATGGTCAATGTGGGTTTAGGGCCGCAGGGTTCTGCCTTGGTAGAGGGGAGGAATCATACTTGCAAATCAGGACCAAAATGTTTGAAGAAATAACCCATCACCAGGCCTTTTATATTCAAGAGGGAAAATTTTTCAATATAGAAGAAGTATATCAACCTCTGCATGTTGAATCTGCAGGACCATGTGGTATGAGAAAATGGATGGTCATGCCCAGTATGGCAGAGCCAATGGCCAATGCATTTAAAACACCTGTTTTTTTCTTCTCAGAAAGATATTCTCAAAGAAAATTTCCATCTTTCTGTCCTCCAAACAAAAATACACCTATAATTATTGCCTTCATTTCCAGACTTTCCCATTTTGTAGTTGTCCACATGAAGAATTCCTCTCTGTTCCCAGCCCCTAGGCCCCTGCTAAACTGGAAAAAGAGTGCAACCAATGAGGCATTGGCTTGGGAGCAAAAATATTGGCAATGCTTTGAACTCATGTGGAGATAGTAGTTTGGTTTTAGAAATATTCACATCCATTGATACTAGCTTTGTGTCACAAATATGAACATCCATTCATCCTACTTCACCCACCTGATATGTAGAATTTATGACTTGTCTGATAGATAAATTTAAATTTTCACATCTGTGTTAGATAAATCTCAAATGAAATATACATTGAGCAGAAATAAAGACCAGTATTTTCATTTTTATTCAGACCTCCTTTTAAAATCAGTCTTGGATAATTCACCATTGAATAATATCATGATCAAAAATCATTCACCATTGATTTCAGCTACCTGCTAGTCTAGAATAGACAGCACAGCAGCTGACCCAAGATTATCACAGTTGGGACTTGTGATACTCAAGTGATAGCCAAGCTAACCTAGTCTTGACCATTCGTACGACGGAGGAAGATCTTTTTCTTCAGAATATTTTACCACACCCAACTAAATTGTCTGGAAACAAGACCATTGGGGCTTTAATATTCAATAACATCTCTCGACTTTGACTTATTAGGATGTGACGCCGCAAAGGGACTATCTACCTAGTAAGTCTCTCTTTCCCTATTTCTTTTCCTTATCTCATTACAACCCCTAGGGAGCTCCTACGCAGTTCCGGCAGTTCCTGTTGCCCAGCCCCTTACACTAAGGCACAGCTTCCTCCTCCTTACCTGGTTGAGTCAAGACCAATCCTCCCTCCATAGGTAGAGTGATTTCTTCCCTCTTATTAGAGGTTGAGCTTGCAGGGTTGTCTCTACATAGACTATCCCTGACAATTGAATTATATCATGATCAAAAATAAATCCCAGTAATTCCATTTTCATTCAAATATTTTTCTCACATATGTCATGAACAAATCTTCCATGAATTATTCTGAGCAGGAAAAAAGCCAGTCATTCCAAATTTATATTTTTCTGCAGTATCAAAGAAGAAATTTCACAATGATAATCCATGCAGATGATGAGTATGAGCAGACAAGAATAAGGCAGGAATAAAATTCATGTGTTACTTGAATTTGAAATGTACCATTGGTCACTACAAACATTAAGTCTGTCTTTGGCAGCATCATATTTACAGGTGTAATAATGCACATTTTCATGAATAAAATCACAACAATTCAACATGAGGCAACCAATATGTAATTTGGGGAAGGAGATAGGATGATTTCATTTCTAGAAAAATATTTTTGAATTTATCAGGCCATCTTGGCTACTGTAATGGCAATATTACACTATACACAACATAAAGTGTAATAATGCTAGAATGGTGCTAATTTAGAGCCAAAACATCCAAGCCCATGATACTGTTGATGAAGGAAGTACCCCAGCTATTCCAAATATAAGTTTGGTTCCTGGATTTTCAGTGGTTTTATTTTGATTCAATTTATTTTGTATTATTACACCAATCTTTATGACGGTGCCAAACAGGGCCTAAGGAAATTCCCAGCATGGGCAGCAGTTGAGTGGCATGGGACAGTGGTTAGTCATACAGCACTTACATGATTTTTTTGGGAAATCTTTGTCACATTTTTCATCAAAGTTGAGCCTCTGCACAGTGCTCATCTTCCATGCATTGCCACATTCATATTTCAATAATTGAATATTTTTTTATTTTCAGTTTTTTAGATTTCTGCACTAAAAGTAAATAAATAAAATGAACAAAGATAGTGTCAGCTATGTGTATGAAACTAGGGGGATTCCAATGGATATGCCTAGTACTAGCACTGTGCTGAAATTATCAAAAGAAGAGATTACTCTCAATCTACCTAGTGTATTGCTACTCTAGTTAAACTAATTTCCCCTTGTGGCCCAATCAAGGATGGCTTAAGGTAGGAGATACCTCTTTAAGATCAACTTTCTTGATATAAAAGTGAAGAAGACAGAGGTGACAGCTGAGCTGTGCTTATATCAAAATAACAACAGAATTTTTAAAAGTAGCTGGCAAGCACTTAAGCTGATTGGCTGCTTGTCAGAGGTGGTGGTCTTGCAGCAACTACTTTTAAGGATCAAAGAGAAAGCTTTTAAATTGGGATTTTAATAATACTAACTATTGTTCCAGTGGTAAAAAGGTAGGGTGATGGGGAGATGGAAACACTGCTCTAAAATTAGGAGGAGGGTATTCACTGCACTTACTATGTTATGCTGGGGTGAATCTCTGAGGGTCCATCTCAAGGCCAAAGAAGGCCACCTTTTATATTCTAAAAAGTCTCCCAGGAAGCTACAGGAAGGAATTAAGGTGTATTGCACCATTATCACATCAAATGATACCATAATGGTGTCATCTTGCACCATCATAGTTCATTTGAGTGCTTCAATTCATTCTATGTCCCCATGGCATCATGATGCATTGTTATAACCAATAACATCATGTGTCAACTAATTGAATAGCATGAATTGGAATAAGTTCTCACAGACTGTTTATGTGGGACTTTCTCAGGTTTCTCTAATCTCAATTATATTAATATTGAAATTGAACTACAATCTACTTGTATACAATTGGGATTGTATTATAATTGAAATTCAGCTAAATCTCCTCTCTCATTGTTTAAATAAGATTTGAACTGTATTCATTTCTTATTTATGTACATATTACATTATTTTTGTGTACATATCATATGTAACTAATTTATGTACATATTTACTGCACAGTCCACAGCAATGATTAATCTTAATACTTCTTATGGTACTTTGAGTTGTGACAAAGCACTAGAAGGAGTAGGAATTTTGGGGTAGGTAAAATTAAATGAGAAATCCATTTCTAAAATAATATTCAAGGATTTATCACTATTAAATGAGATAAAATGTTATTATTACAGATATGCAGGCTTTTGGATACTCTGGAGTATCTCTAAGGCTGACAGATAGAGAATTTTTTAAATATCAATGCAGCAATGCATGGAGATGAGGTTCAACTGTGACATAAGTTTAACAAAAAAAAAAGTAACCACTGTATGACTAACCACTGTCCAATGTCACTCCACCACTGTGCATTCTGGGAATGTACTTAATGTTTGTAGTGGGTGAGAGTTATCTTCAGTGAGTGAGACCAATTTGCAGAGCACAATTCATTTAATCAGGAAACAGTCAACCAAGCAGTGGAGGGATTTGATGAATGATGCAGAGTGCCTTTCTGACTTAGCAATTTTCTTCCTTTGGGCTTGGTGGGCCTTCATGCTCACTCTCACTGAACCTTGTGAGAGCAGATATCTCGGATGACGTTAAGAAAACAAAATCCTGACCTTGGAGGTCAGGAAAATGTTTTTCTAACGTTAAACAAAGCTTGAGAATGTTTTCATCACGTTCTTGCCAGAAGTAAAACATGGAATGAAAACTTTTACATGGAAAACATTGATCTGATGTTCTAAAAACCTAAAAATGTTATCCAAACATGTATAATTTGACAAAATGTTTTGTAGACAAAATTTTTACACAAAAATGTTGAAGAGAAACTCTTTCAATGAAAAGGGGGCCGGAAAGTGGGGGTGGCCAAGAAAACATTGGAAATTGGTTTCCACCAACTTTTCTTGGACCTGTGGTGTATTGATTGCTTCTCTCTACACCTTCAACAACTACACATCAACTTCACTCTCAAAACTTGCATTGCAACAACTACACATCAACCTTTCTTTCAATCACATAGTTCAACAATCTACCAACAACTCAAGTGTACAATCAATCCTCATCAACTTCAACCACTCACTATCAACAAATATTCACCAACAATTGCTCTCTCAAGCCCTCAAGTTCTTTGGCATTGATAATGGGGGGGGTGTTGGAATTTATTTATCTCTGCCTCATTCCCTCTTTCATTTCTTGATTAAATGCATATATTGAATTGTATAGAAGTCAATGTAGTAAGCAGAATAGTACAAGTTAATCACATCATGTAGTCATGAACCTTGAGTAGTAGATTTATCTTAGTCATTTCTTATCTTTGTTGGAATTCCGCTTTGTGCCACGCTGCGCGGTCAATCTTTGCTCCGCTCCGCGCATTCAGGCAGTGAAAGGCTGAACACAGACGTGTAAAACTCTTTGATAAAACCTAACCTATCCGCAAGAAACTTAAATGATCTCTAGTCTCTCATCATGAAAACCCTAATCGGCTGGCCTGATCCCGCCAATTGGTGAACTCAATCTGGGCTCAATCCCTCAAGATTCAATCTTCTTCTTTCTGAAACTCCGCTCAAACTCTTCCGCTCTTGCCTTTCTTCCGCTCTCGCTTTTTCGCTCAGCTTCAACTCACCGCTCCGCTTTTCTCGCTCCACTCAACCGCTCCGCTCTCAGCTGTCCTCAAATCAGCTCTAACTTCAACTGGCACTCAGCGTTGACTCATCATCAACTTGGTGAGAATCAAGACAGACCCCTTTTCATTCATTCTTTCTCTCTCTTAATCTTGTTAATGATTTTATTGACCTCTCTTTCCTCTTGTTAGTGCCCTGCTCTCCTGCTCTCTTTGTCTCCTTTTATTTGCTCATCTCAGTCTGTCGTGCTCTCACAAATATTGTGATCTTCAGTGGTATGCTCATTATTCTTTATCATTCTCTTCTTATTATTTTTCTTCTTTATTTTCTTGTTATGCCCGTCTAATTTTTTTTCTTCTTAATGTTCTGGTTCTACTTGAAATCCATTGTTTAAGACTTGTTACGATTAACAGTCGAAACAATCGGACAAACTCCACAACCTCCTTCGCTTTCACAGGAACCAGGCCGCTGCCTTGTTTATGGAAGATATTCCTGACGACAATCACACGACAGCTGACTCCGCTTCTATAGTCATGGACAACATCAGTACCACGATTCTCAAAACTGCGATTGAAGCAATTCCGCTTCTCAATCAAGACAACTACACTCTATGGAAAAATAGAGTCGAGAATATGCTCGATCTGCAGGAGCTATTGGACCCATTAACCTCTCCGACTGGCGTTCTCACTGCTTCCGAAGACGTCCAGTTGCGAACTATTCTTACATCCAAGCTCGAATCGTCTATCCACGCCAACGTCATAACCCATGACAACGAGAAAGACTCCAAGAAAATCTGGAAGTCCATATCAGACTATTTTGCCTCGTCTCAAGCCTCCAATCGCGCTCGAGTCTTCAATGCCGTCCTACACATTCAATTTAATCCAAACGACGTGCAAGACTTCATAACTCAGGTCAAATCAGCTTTATCCCGCCTTCACGAGGTAGGCATTGATCTTCCAAAAGACATCATTGCCTATCTCATCTTGCATAAACTTCCACCGACGATGACCAATATCAGTCAACAAATTACCCATTCCGATAAACCCATCACCGCCAATCTGGTCCTCGATCACCTTCGCCTCTATGCAAATGATCAACAGATCTTGGCTTCGGGATCGTCATCGAAATCAGCGTCAGTCTCTCTTCTCACTGACGACTCAAAGAAATGCAAGAAAGGCTGGCATAATCCGCGATCAACCGGTCATACTCTGCCCAACTGCTGGTTTTTATACCCTCATCTCAGACCTGGCTACGAGGGAGACAAAGGCAAGAAAAGCGAAACTAGTGTTAGCAGTTTTCACTCCTCTTTATCCAAACTTTCAGCGAACTTCGTTCTCGACTCCGGCTCTTCATCACACATGGTATCTGACGCAAGCTTGTTCATCTCCTTAGACCAATCAGAACAAGGCATCGTAAGAACCAGCTCCGGAGAAGATTCGCTGGATATTAAAGGAATTGGAACTGTTAAACTCACTCATGAGCAAGGAGAAATGTTTCTGCATCAAGTTCTTTATGTTCCCAAGCTTGTCATCAATCTACTCTCTGTTAGATGTCTGGCTCTCGATGATTATAATGTTCAATTTCACAAACACTCTTTTTCCATATCCCGAAATAACAACTTTATAATCACTGGCCATTATGAAGGAAATCTTCCGTGTCTCAATTTTTCGAATGTCAAAGCTACATCCTTTCTTTCCACGGCTGAGGAACTTCACAAATCATTGGGACACGTGAGCTATCATCGACTGAGACAGAAGCTGGGAATTCCTCTCAAGGACATAACTAAATGCGAAGCATGTGCACTTGGAAAAATCACCAAGGCCTCCTTTAAATCAAAACATCAAAGAGCAAAGAGAGCATTTGAAGAGCTAAATCTCGATCTAATAGGTCCCATCAATCCATCATCCAGAGAAGGAGACAAATACATTCTCACCGTTGTGGACAGCAACACGAGATATTGTTCTGCCATTCCTATCAACAAAAAGAGTGATGTCGTCGAAACTCTATCAACAATCATTGACTATGAAGCTAAAAGATTCGGTTATCATCCTTCGGTGCTTCATTCTGACAGAGGCGGAGAATTCATAAATTCTGCAATGGAGGAGTACTGCCGGAAACATCTAATCAAATATTGAACGGCAGATCCATACACTCCCCAACAAAATGGACTGGCGGAGCGCCACAACAGAACTATTATTGAATCTTTGCGCACTATCTTGACGGATTCAAAGATCAGCCGCCGGTACTGGAATGAGATCATCAAAGTCAGCACTCTTACCCTCAATCAAATCCCTTCTCATAGATCAACCAAATCCCCCTTTGAATTGTTCTGTGGAAGATCTCTTCCTCTCAACTACTTTCATCCCATTGGAAATCCCGTCGCGTTTCTTAATGAACCAAAGAGGCCAGGAAGTAAAATCTATCCCAAGGGATCTCGAGGTAGATTGATTGGATATAATGAGGAGCTTCTCTCTTACCGCGTGTTGGCAGAAGATGGAAGAATTGTCGATACTAAAAGCGTTCAATTCCTGGAATTTCGACCTGAGGAACACTCCTTCAAGCTCGACAATGAGGAAGAATTCGAGATTATCCCCGAAAAAGAATCTCCCCCTGAAGCATTTGCTGAAAATGATAGAGAAGCCATTGAAACTGTGAATGAAGAGGACGCAATGATCAAGGAAGAACCTCAGTCCAATCCTGAATCAAACTCAAATATACTTGATATCTCTAATGATAGCGATGATGATGATGATGAAATCACCGAACTTCTGAATCCTGTTCCAACTGCTCGTGTCCTTAGGGAAAGAACCGCTAAAGTCAAGCCAATCAAATACAGTTGTCTAACTGGCGATCCTACTTCTTTTAAGAAGGCCACCAACTCTGAAGAAAAAGAAAAATGGATTCAAGCGGCGGATGATGAACTCAACAGCATTGAAGGTCATGAAGTCTGGGAGGATATGTGGGAGACTCCAGAATCCCATCTCCGAACAACCTGGGTTTTTCGGACTAAACCTGCTACTCTCTCCGCAGCCGAAAAGAAGAAGGCTCGACTTTGTATTCAAGGATTCCTCCAACTTCCCGGAGTGGACTACGACGAGACCTTCGCACCTACTGGGAAATTTTCCACGCTTCTAGTCTTGCTCACCCTGGCTGTTGAAAAACAACTGACTCTTCGACAGTTTGATGTGAAGGCGGCCTTCCTCTATGCTCCGCTGAAAGAAACCATATACATCAAGACGCCCGAAGGCTCAAAAAGAAAATCTCCTTTCCTTAGATTGAAGAAATCCCTGTACGGTCTCAAACAAGTGCCCGCGAATTGGTTTGAAACGCTGACTTCGTGGCTGAAAGACATCGACTTTGTTCAATCTGACTCGGATTCTTGCTTGTTCTCTCATAAAGATGGGGGGTCTTTTGTTTTCTTTCACGTGGATGATCTGATCGTCGCTGGCAAAGTTGAAGCCTTTGAAGACCTCTTCCTTCTTCGATTCCCCAATTCTTCCGCTCACGACCCTGACACTCTCTTAGGCATGGAACTCAATCAAAATCCAGGCTCTGTGACCCTATCTCAACCTAAACTCATTCAAAAAGGACTCGAATTGCTCGGAATGGAAGACTGCAAACCTGTTCTCACTCCTCTTTCTCCCGGATTAAAGCTCTTGACACCTTCTGAAACAGAAAAGGAAGAATTCGATAAACTCAACATCAATTACAGAAGTCACACTGGACTATTGAATTTCCTGGCCTGTCGGACCAGACCAGACCTGGCTCCAGCCGTTTCAATGCTCTCAAGCTTCAACAACAATCCGGGGATCAAACAATGGCAGCAAGTTCTACACTGCTGGAAGTACTTGAAGGGAACATGTGATCTCAAGCTCACTTTGCAACCCGATTCATCAGACGGCAAAAATCACATCAAATATTTCACCGATGCAACATGGGCCGATGATCTGGAATCCTGTCTGTCTAGGAGTGGCTCTATTTGCTTCTGGAAGTCTTGCCCCATCGCTTGGAACAGCAAAAAGCAAAACAACATTGCTCTGTCATCCACGGAAGCTGAGCTGAATGCCTTGTCTGATGGAGTACAAGAAAGTCAATGGATCACCTATCTCATTGAAGAATTGTGGAAGGAAAAGCTTGAACCCTCTGAATTCAACATTGATAATCTTGGTTTACTCGAGAAGATCAAGAATTTTGGCTCGAATTCAAAAACTAAACACCTTGACATAAAAATGAAATGGCTACGTGAAATGAAAAACTCGAATCAAATCAATGTCAAATTAATCTCGTCAGAAGAAATGGTCGCCGATGCTTTGACTAAACCAAGCAACGCAAACTCCTTGAAAAGACTTCAACATCGATGCTTTCTAGTTCTCTTCTCACCAAGTTGAGGGGGGTGTTGGAATTCCGCTTTGTGCCACGCTGCGCGCTCAATCTTTGCTCCGCTCCGCGCATTCAGGCAGTGAAAGGCTGAACACAGACGTGTGAAACTCTTTTATAAAACCTAACCTATCCGCAAGAAACTTAAAATGATCTCTAGTCTCTCATCATGAAAACCCTAATCGGCTGGCCTGATCCCGCCGATTGGTGAACTCAATCTGGGCTCAATCCCTCAAGATTCAATCTTCTTCTTTCTGAAACTCCGCTCAAACTCTTCCGCTCTTGCTTTTTCGCTCAGCTTCAACTCACCGCTCCGCTTTTCTCGCTCCACTCAACTGCTCCGCTCTCAGCTGTCCTCAAATCAGCTCTAACGTCAACTGGCACTCAGCGTTGACTCATCATCAACTTGGTGAGAATCAAGACGGACCCCTTTTCATTCATTCTTTCTCTCACTTAATCTTGTTAATGATTTTATTGACCTCTCTTTCCTCTTGTTAGTGCCCTGGTCTCCTTTTATTTGCTCATCTCAGTCTGTCGTGCTCTCACAAATATTGTGATCTTCAGTGGTATGCTCATTATTCTTTATCATTCTCTTCTTATTATTTTTCTTCTTTATTTTCTTGTTATGCCCGTCTAATTGTTTTTCTTCTTAGTTTTCTGGTTCTACTTGAAATCCATTGTTTAAGACTTGTTAATCTTCATGAGGGGCTCATTATTATTCATTATGTTTTCTTATTCATTTCTCAACCCACATTTTGACCCATGTATTTTAGTCTATTTAAAATATTCTAAAATACTTGAAATCAACCATTGGTTCTTCTCACTCTTTTTCCGTGCCACCCTTTTTGAGCCGCATCCAGTGAGACCTTCCCCATCTCACTGTCCTTTCACTCTTCTCTCCTTGTGCCAACTTGAACTTAAGGACTCTGATTTCTGTTAAGCTGATGTACAGTGCCTAGACAAAAGTTTTCATCACAAAACTTTTCATTCAACAAGTTCAACTACCACAGTTAAAATTAAGGCTGGGCCCCGGCCACGGGTTGAACGGGTATACTCGGCTACCCGACCCGATGTGCCGGAGCGCGGGAAGATTACTAGGTTTTTTTTACCCGTTCGGATCCGTCGGGTAAATGCCACAGCATAGATGAACAAATATACCCGTCGGAGACCGGCATGCTTAACATTGCAAAGCTGAGTCAAAGTTGAGAAGTTTTTTGTTTTTTGCATTGGGTTTGTTCTTTATGATTGTTGGTAGTGTGTAGAGTGATGAGAGAATGTAAGGAATGGATCTAAAACCGAGTACGGAGTGCTTATAAATATGTAGGGAGAGGTATGACGAAGAGTACTTTTACTATTCAAAGCTGTAGCAGGATTCAGGATCCCAACCGGCTGAAAAGTCACCCTCCCACCGGGCCCCGACGGATCTACCCTAAACCCGTTGGATATCACACAGGAGGTTTCAATTCAATACCCGCACTCGGGTATACCCGCATGTTAATAGCGCGGGAGGCTGCCGGCTCATCGGGTATCACCCGGGGCCCAGCCTTAGTTAAAATCACAATTTCTGGTGAATCAATCCAAAAAGAGTTTCAAATAATGATTATGAAGAAAAATTTTCGAAAAAATAAAAAAATAAAAATTGTGAATTTCTTTAATTTTTTGCTGATTTTCAAAAATGTTTAATATTCAGTTGAAGCACCTAGAAAACTCAGAGAAAACAGCCTGGAATGTGATAATAATGATAATAAATGAAAAAATTTTGAACCAAAATAGAAAGGCAACTTTAGTGACCAACAAAATAGGACCAAAAATTGGAATGAAAATAAATTTTGCACTGAAATCAGATCTAATTCAATTTTCAGGCCTATTTCTATGGACACTAAATTTGCTTTGCTATTTTGGTTCAAAATTTTCATTTATTATCATTCTTATCACATTCCAGGCGGTACTCTCTGAGTTTTCTAGGTGCTTCAAATGCATATTAAACATTTTTGAAAATCAGCAAAAAATTAAAAAAAAAAAAAAAAATCACAAATTTTATTTTACTTTTTTTCCAAAAATTTCTTCATAATCATTATTTGAAACTTTTTTTGGATTGATTCACCAGAAATTGTGATTTTAACTGTGGTGGTTGAACTTGTGGAATGAAAAGTGTTGTGACAAAAACTTTTGTCTATGCCCTGTACACATCCCCTTGTACTTACATTCTTACTTTGAAGATTTTAAAAACAGGTTTTTATAATACTTTAGATTCAACAGAAAATAAATTAAAGACATGCCTATAGGATTGAGGATATAAGGGAAGTCTATTTTGTAATGTTTTGCATGGTGGTTGTGCCTTTTCTTTCATATTATGATGTAATTGGCATTTTTTTCATTATGATTGTGGTGATTTCATTTTTCAACTATTGTCTGTCATGCACATTTCTTTCTTTAATTGTTGTGTTCATCTTATAAGGGTGAGAGTCTCAGTTGTTCTCTCTTTCTCCCATTGGATGAAATGTAAAACACTTTTTAATTCAAATAAAATAAATGCTTAAAATAAATATTATACTTCATTAGTGTGTTGACCTATTAAAAGTCCTCTTAGATTTGGAGAACCTATTCTCTTGAAGAAGTTTCATAGCCCATTCTGTTACACCTTAAGGGAATATAGATAGGTTCTCACAAGGAGGGTTAGATGGTGGTAGGGAGCAAGGCTTGGCACTTTTCCTATTGCTGTTCCTGAGAGACAACTGTGGCTTGGTGGTGTTTTGAGTAGGCTCATGGGGTTCACCTTTCCTGACTGACCCCATCCAAGAACTTGCAACTAATGATAGAGAGCTCAGCAAGACATTCTGTGTCATTCCTTCTTGTTCTTTTACTGGTTGCTTTCTTCTCATTGTTTCAAGGAAGCTTTTGGTAAAAGAGTGAACATCAATTGGTTTTGTTTGCTTTCATGAGTGCCTATTCAACATCCACATGCGTAAGTTCTTGTCCCCTGAACATGGTTGGGATAAATCCATTTCATCAGAGAGATCTTACTAGCAGTCCACACCTAATTTTTGATATTGAGAAGAAAGCAAAATCAGTTTTGGTTCCCAAGAGGCTTTCAGAATTTACGTCAAGGGCACAAATACTATCATATATATGTATCATATGCTAGTTGGCAGATTTCTTTGGCTGAAACCCAACAGTCTCAAGTAGGAAGACTGTGGTGAGACTGAACATGCATGAATACCTATGACAAAAGTGTAGTCATGTGCAAAGAATAAAAAAGGTCTCATAAGCCACAGATCACAGAAAAGCTTTCATACATGATAAACTCACAATAAGCCACAGGATCAGTTGAGACATAAACACTGTAGATGGTTTCAGCAGGTAGAAAGCTGTATTGCTCCACTTCATCAGTTGCTATCCGGTTGGCCTTTTGCCATTCAGGTGAACTTTTGAAGTCAAGGTTCATTGATTTTGACACCCCTTCAGAAGCAATAAGCTGTGCACAATGCAAGTGAAAGAAAAAGGCGACCTAATCATGGTGATGATCACTTGGGATGAAGTGATCACAACGTTTGCATGATGAAACTTCAAGGCTCATGATTATACATGCACAGGGTGATGGGTCCACTCGTTGAGACCAGAGCAGGATGTAGGCTCTTTTGGCAATTTGTTGTGCCGGAACTGTCACAAGATCTGGACGCTCGTAGTCATTTTTGAGTGATCTAGTAGGATTTCTGTGGTACATTCACTTGCCACCACCCCCCATGTAATGTATACCACATCAATTTTTAGAGACAACAGGATACGTGAATAAATAATATACATGGGAAGGAGAATCAATCTCCATGATAAAGTAAAGCAAACATGATGAATTTAATTCCGAAAAAGAATAAGCAGGAAAAAAAAAAGAAAAGAAAAGAAAAGAAAAGAAAAGAAAGAAAGGATCGTGGGGTTAGTATCGGCTGGGCGGGATGTGCTGATCAATATCAACCGATGATCACGGTCACAAGATAGGCCAATATTGAGGCGGCGGCGAGGCTACGCTTGGCCTTCGGGTATCGATCGGAGGCGTGGCTAGAACCAGGACCCTATTAGGAGTGGGAGAGAGAACAAGAGTTGTGAGTTGAGTGACTATGTAGGATATAGATATATAGAAAGGAAGTGATGTACGCCGTGAGAGTCGGGACCTGGGCGAGCATCCGAAGTAGTTAAAGAAGGGCCGCCGTTCTGAGCGTTAGGTTGGTTGGGTTTGGCCTGCTTGTCAGCAGGGGGGAGCTCTGCAGAATCGTCGCTGTCGTGGAAGACACTGCCTGCGGTCTTGAGGGTCTGGGTCTCGGGCTTGGTGGAAGCGGCGGGACCGGTGGCAGGGTCGGGGCCCGAGCCGCCATGGGCCGATGAGGTGTGGGCGGAGGTCTCCGGGTCCGACCGCTCATCGGGCACCGTGGCTGGTTTGCCGATATTCACTTGCACCTTCTTGGCGGCTGCGTCGTCGGGCCCTGCCGGAGTCGAAGAGGTCGACACCTCCGCCCCGACTTTATGAGGACTAGAGCTTTCCGACGAGTGTGAACCATCCGAGTTTGAGGCCGGAGCAGGCTTGCTAAGGGTCACATCGATAGACTTAGGGGTCGAGTCTTTCGCGCCTTCACCTGCTGCTGTCTCGTGGGCCGAGGGAGACGCAGGCTTGCTAAGGGTCACATCGATGGACTTAGGGGTCGAGTCTTTCGCGCCTTCACCTGCTGCTGTCCCGTGCGCCGAGGGAGACGCTTCGGGCTGTTTAGGAGCCTTCACAGAAACCTCGACTTCCTTCGAGGAGGAGGCATGCGCATCAGGCGACGCTTTCTCTGCGCTGGGTGGATGGGCTGATTCATGGGGTGCCGCTCCTGCAGGCGCACTGACTGGGCGGCTGACCCGCTGTCTGTCTTAGCAGGCGCCTGCGTAAAAAAAACCCCAAGTTATAAGTAAGTATCACTGCCCTTCAACAAAAAAAAAGGAAGTCTGTGGAGAAGCTGGTACGTACTTTTGGTGCTTCGGCAGCCGCTTTCTCAGCAGGGTTGGGATGGGAGGCGGAGGACTGGTCTGCGGCGGGATTAGTAGTGAGGACCTCGTGACTGACTTTATTAGTGACTACGGTGGTGCTGATGGGAACGGCTTCCGCAGGAGTGGGAGAATTGCCCTGAATGTTTTTCTGGGCCAGGCCTTTGTTTGCAGCGGGTGCGATGGAGGTGCTGGTGGTGTCGGTGTTCACGACTTCGTTGGCTACCTTTTTAGTGGTTACAAGGGGAGCAGTTCCAGCTGCAGCTTTGGGAGCGGAGGCATCAGCGCCAGCTTTCGGAGCAGGAGCTGCTCCTTCGGGACTAGTCGTTGGGGCTGCTGAATCACCGGCTTTCTGGTGGGCCGGTGGGCCATCCGCGACCGCCGCGGCTTTAGGGGCAGCCTCACCGGATGCTTCCGTCGTCGGCTTCATCTGGGGCGTGCTACCTGCGTCCGCCGCCGGTACGTTGCCATTGCTTCTTTGTGCTTTTTTTACAACCAGTAAGTATGCACGTCAGTTTGGATGGATGGATGCTTGTGCTCTGTGGGGTGAGGCTTTACTGACTCTGGATGACAATCTCGTCGGCCCGTTCAAAAAAGGCTCCGGGGCGCTAATCGCCAGTTGGACAAAAGCGGAGAGGACTAGGAGATTCTTGAGTGCCATGTTCACTACCACGAGTGTTTTTCTTGGGAATGTGCGCGGTTCTTCCGGTAGACTGGTCGACCTGACTGAGAGCGATGCCGCACGACGTGAACGGGTTCTTTCTTTCTTACTTCCTCAAGTGTCCAGACTTGAGTGGTATGCGGGGAATCGAGAGAGATTGGTGCAGGCTGGTAGGAGAAGGTATAACCCGGATGACTGCTGTTGGAGAAGTCAGGACGGGAGAGTTTCTGTGAGACTTATAGTGCTCAACATGAGGGAGGACTGCTCGTTAATGCGCCGGTGACTGTGGCATGCAGTCGATGGCCAAACAGAACGACAGATCTTTTCCGACCATCATGAAACGCTTTATCATCACGATCCTTGCCTTGGTTAGTTCATCTCAGTTCATCCATGGCAAGCCAAGCAAGCAGACTGATCACTTGCCAATAGCAGCTCACGCCGGAGCATCCAATGTGTATGAGGAGATCACTGCGATGGCTTTCCGAAGATCCCTCTTGCTCTGGTCTGCGCGCGCCTTTCATCCAGGCCGTCCTCATTGCGATGCGCTTGCTCGGCCATCAGACGACCTTGGCGCCGTCATGCACGCCATGTTCCGCAGCGGACGCCCCTCGGCTTGACATGCCTGCCCGGGTCGCCCAGACCGGGTTGGTATGTCATCACTCGGGTACTCGCCGAGGTTTGTGTGTGGCCACAAGTGCCGGTTTATTGATGAGACACACAAGTCAAACAAGGGAAGTGAAGCATGATAACAAACCGGAAGAAAGACAAGACAAGGGGTTAAAGAAGACTTTTCGAGATCAGTGAGAGAATAACGCAGGTCAAATGCTTGAAGAAAATATAAAACAGCAAATGTTGAAACGCCTCTTGTGCTCAGAATTAAGTGTAAATGTGAAGACTCCAATTGCACACAACAGCCACAACCATAGACACCATTTTGAAAATTTGCCCAGTTATGTCTTACAAGACCAGATCATTGACTGCTATGCTTTCAAAAAGAACATCTGCTAGATCACTGGAATCAGCCTGACTTTAAAGCTCAATTCTTAGGCTCTATAAAGGACTCACCTCAATGTATGCATAAACCTCCACTTTTCCTAATAATCTTCCCCCGCAGGTACTGTTCTGGAAAAGAAGAAGAAGAGATGGAAATGATTAATTACCATGTCAACATATTGGTTGAGACCCAAGCTCGGAATCACAAAGTCCACTGATCCAGTAGGATTCAGAGCAAGAAACCTGTAATGTATAAACAAAAGGCGATTAGAGACAAAAAGGTTTAGAAAACCACACTGAATGTACAGTTGTTCTCTCTTTCTCCCATTGGATGAAATGTAAAACACTTTTTAATTCAAATAAAAGAAATGCTTAAAATAAATATTATACTTCATTAGTGTGTTGACCTATTAAAAGTCCTCTTAGATTTGGAGAACCTATTCTCTTGAAGAAGTTTCATATCCCATTCTGTTACACCTTAAGGGAATATAGATAGGTTCTCACAAGGAGGGTTAGATGGTGGTAGTGAGCAAGGCTTGGAACTTTTCCTATTGCTGTTCCTGAGAGACAACTGTGGCTTGGTGGTGTTTTGAGTAGGCTCATGGGGTTCACCTTTCCTGACTGACCCCATCCAAGAACTTTCAACTAATGATAGAGAGCTCAGCAAGACATTCTGTGTCATTCCTTCTTGTTCTTTTACTGGTTGCTTTCTTCTCATTGTTTCAAGGAAGCTTTTGGTAAAACAGTGAACATCAATTGGTTTTGTTTTCTTTCATGAGTGCCTATTCAACATCCACATGCGTAAGTTCTTGTCCCCTGAACATGGAAGGGATAAATCCCTTTCATCAGAGAAATCTTACTAGCAGTCCACACCTAATTTTTGATATTGAGAAGAAAGCAAAATCAGTTTTGGTTCCCAAGAGGCTTTCAGAATTTACGTCAAGGGCACAAATACTATCATATATATGTATCATATGCTAGTTGGCAGATTTCTTTGGCTGAAACCCAACAGTCTCAAGTAGGCAGACTGTGGTGAGACTGAACATGCATGAATACCTATGACAAAAGTGTAGTCATGTGCAAAGAATAAAAAAGGTCTCATAAGCCACAGATCACAGAAAAGCTTTCATACATGATAAACTCACAATAAGCCACCGGATCAGTTGAGACATAAACACTGTAGATGGTTTCAGCAGGTAGAAAGCTGTATTGCCCCACTTCATCAGTTGCTATCCGGTTGGCCTTTTGCCATTCAGGTGAGCTTTTGAAGTCAAGGTTCATTGATTTTGACACCCCTTCAGAAGCAATAAGCTGTGCACAATGCAAGTGAAAGAAAAAGGCGACCTAATCATGGTGATGATCACTTGGGATGAAGCGATCACAACGTTTGCATGATGAAACTTCAAGGCTCATGATTATACATGCACAGGGTCATGGGTCCACTCGTTGAGACCAGAGCAGGATGTAGGCTCTTTTGGCAATTTGTTGTGTCGGAACTGTCACAAGATCTGGACGCTCGTAGTCATTTTTGAGTGATCTAGTAGGATTTCTGTGGTACATTCACTTGCCACCACCCCCCATGTAATGTATACCACATCAATTTTTAGAGACAACAGGATACGTGAATAAATAATATACATGGGAAGGAGAATCAATCTCCATGACAAAGTAAAGCAAACATGATGAATTTAATTCCGAAAAAGAATAAGCAGGAAAAAAAAAAGAAAAGAAAAGAAAAGAAAAAGAAAGAAAGAAAGGATCGTGGGGTTAGTATCGGCTGGGCGGGATGTGCTGATCAATATCAAGCGATGATCACGGTCACAAGATAGGCCAATATTGAGGCGGCGGCGAGGCTACGCTTGGCCTTCGGGTATCGATCGGAGGCGTGGCTAGAACCAGGACCCTATTAGGAGTGGGAGAGAGAACAAGAGTTGTGAGTTGAGTGACTATGTAGGATATAGATATATAGAAAGGAAGTGATGTACGCCGTGAGAGTCGGGACCTGGGCGAGCATCCGAAGTAGTTAAAGAAGGGCCGCCGTTCTGAGCGTTAGGTTGGTTGGGTTTGGCCTGCTTGTCAGCAGGGGGAGCTCTGCAGAATCGTCGCTGTCGTGGAAGACACTGCCTGCGGTCTTGAGGGTCTGGGTCTCGGGCTTGGTGGAAGCGGCGGGACCGGTGGCAGGGTCGGGGCCCGAGCCGCCATGGGCCGATGAGGTGTGGGCGGAGGTCTCCGGGTCCGACCGCTCATCGGGCACCGTGGCTGGTTTGCCGATATTCACTTGCACCTTCTTGGCGGCTGCGTCGTCGGGCCCTGCCGGAGTCGAAGAGGTCGACACCTCCGCCCCGACTTTATGAGGACTAGAGCTTTCCGACGAGTGTGAACCATCCGAGTTTGAGGCCGGAGCAGGCTTGCTAAGGGTCACATCGATAGACTTAGGGGTCGAGTCTTTCGCGCCTTCACCTGCTGCTGTCTCGTGGGCCGAGGGAGACGCAGGCTTGCTAAGGGTCACATCGATGGACTTAGGGGTCGAGTCTTTCGCGCCTTCACCTGCTGCTGTCCCGTGCGCCGAGGGAGACGCTTCGGGCTGTTTAGGAGCCTTCACAGAAACCTCGACTTCCTTCGAGGAGGAGGCATGCGCATCAGGCGACGCTTTCTCTGCGCTGGGTGGATGGGCTGATTCATGGGTGCCGCTCCTGCAGGCGCGGCTGACTGGGCGGCTGACCCGCTGTCTGTCTTAGCAGGCGCCTGCGTAAAAAAAACCCCAAGTTATAAGTAAGTATCACTGCCCTTCAACAAAAAAAAAGGAAGTCTGTGGAGAAGCTGGTACGTACTTTTGGTGCTTCGGCAGCCGCTTTCTCAGCAGGGTTGGGATGGGAGGCGGAGGACTGGTCTGCGGCGGGATTAGTAGTGAGGACCTCGTGACTGACTTTATTAGTGACTACGGTGGTGCTGATGGGAACGGCTTCCGCAGGAGTGGGAGAATTGCCCTGAATGTTTTTCTGGGCCAGGCCTTTGTTTGCAGCGGGTGCGATGGAGGTGCTGGTGGTGTCGGTGTTCACGACTTCGTTGGCTACCTTTTTAGTGGTTACAAGGGGAGCAGTTCCAGCTGCAGCTTTGGGAGCGGAGGCATCAGCGCCAGCTTTCGGAGCAGGAGCTGCTCCTTCGGGACTAGTCGTTGGGGCTGCTGAATCACCGGCTTTCTGGTGGGCCGGTGGGCCATCCGCGACCGCCGCGGCTTTAGGGGCAGCCTCACCGGATGCTTCCGTCGTCGGCTTCATCTGGGGCGTGCTACCTGCGTCCGCCGCCGGTACGTTGCCATTGCTTCTTTGTGCCAGTGTCTATGTGAGAATATTTTTACACGTCAGTTTGGATGGATGCTGCTTGTGCTCTGTGGGCAAGGTTTTACTGACTCTGGATGACAATCTCGTCGGCCCGTTCAAAAAAGGCTCCGGGGCGCTAATCGCCAGTTGGACAAAAGCGGAGAGGACTAGGAGATTCTTAAGTGCCATGTTCACTACCACGAGTGTTTTTCTTGGGAATGTGCGCGGTTCTTCCGGTAGACTGGTCGACCTGACTGAGAGCGATGCCGCACGACGTGAACGGGTTCTTTCTTTCTTACTTCCTCAAGTGTCCAGACTTGAGTGGTATGCGGGGATCGAGAGAGATTGGTGCAGGCTGGTAGGAGAAGGTATAACCCGGATGACTGCTGTTGGAGAAGTCAGGACGGGAGAGTTCTGTGAGACTTTATAGTGCTCAACATGAGAGAGGACTGCTCGTTAATGCGCCGGTGACTGTGTGGGCAGCATGCAGAAGATGGCCAAACAGAACGGCAGATCTTTTCCGACCATCATGATGCGCGCTTCATCATCAAGATCCTTGCCTTGGTCAGTTCATCCATGGCAAGCCAAGCAAGCTGACGGATCACTTGCCAATAGCAGTTCACGCCGGAGCATCCAATGCGTATGGGGAGATCACTGCGATGGCTTTCCGAAGATCCCTCTTGCTCTGGTCTGGGAGCGCCTTCCATCCAGGCCGTCCTCATTGCGATGCGCTTGCTCGGCCATCGGACAAGACCTTTGCGCCGTCATGCACGCCATGTTCCGCAGCGGACGCCCCTCGGCTTGACATGCCCGCCCGGGTCGCCCAGACCGGGTTGGTATGTCATCACGCGAGTACTCGCCGAGGTTTGTGTGTGGCCACAAGTGCCGGTTTATTGATGAGACACACAAGTCAAACAAGGGAAGTGAAGCATGATAACAAACCGGAAGAAAGACAAGACAAGGGATAATGAAGACTTTTCGAGATCAGTGAGAGAAATAATTGAGCTTCGTCTGTCCAACGAGAAGAAGGGAAAACAATCTATGGTGCACCTGCTGAGATGATTTAACAAAGAGTTCTGCCAAGATAGATGTAAGAAAAAGAAACGGAGGCGGTTTGATTTATCAAACTGCAGTATGTATTAAAGGATTTTCGAGATCGCCAACTTCTTCCAACACCGAATCATCAGCAAATAAACCGATTAAAATCAATCTAGCAAACCGGATATCTGTCCAATAGGCCGCATGTGCAGTCACCTACACGATAAACTCGTCAATATTTCTATAATTACTTGATTCCGCAGGTACTGTTCTGGAAAAGAAGAAGAAGAGATGGAAATGATTAATTACCATGTCAACATATTGGTTGAGACCCAAGCTCGGAATCACAAAGTCCACTGATCCAGTAGGATTCAGAGCAAGAAACCTGTAATGTATAAACAAAAGGCGATTAGAGACAAAAAGGTTTAGAAAACCACACTGAATGTACATGAACACAGAAAACCCCTAATTTTTTTTTTATCAATCGAACGAAAAAAACTCTGACCTCATCCGACCGAGAAGATTTTCAGCCTGCTTGGTTTTCTTTACAGGTTCTTCCCTATTGGTTTCGTTTGAGCAAGTTAACACCCTGCTACGCTTTCTGATCAAATCGGTCCAACCACAACAAATGATGTGGGTCGAGGAGGAGGAGGGTTAGATGGTGGTAGGGAGCAAGGCTTGACACTTTTACTGTTGCTGCTGCTGAGAGACGACTGTGGCTGGGCGCTGTTTTGAGTAGGCTCATGGGGTTCACGTTTCTTGACCGACCCCATCCAAGAACTCGCAACTAGGGACGATAGAGAGCTCAGCGAGACATTCCGCGTCATTCTTTCTTGTTCTTTTACCGGTCGCTTTCTTTTCATTGTTTCCAGAAAGCTTTTGGTAAAAGAGTGAACATCAATCGGTTTTATTCGTTTTGAGTGCCTATTCAACATCCACATGCATAAGTTCTTTTCCCTGAACATGGAAGGGATAAATCCATTTCATCAGAGAGAGCTTACCGGCAGTCCACACCTAATGTTTGAGATTGAGAAGAAAGCAAAATCAGTTTTGGTTCCCAAGAGACTTTCAGAATTTACGTCAAGGGCACGAATACTATTATATATAATATATATCATATGATAGTCGGCAGATTTCTTTGGCTGATAGCCGACCCTCTCAAGTAGGCAGACGGTGGTGAGACTCAACATGCATTCATACCTAAGTCAAAACCGTGAGTCATGTGCAAAAAATAAAAGAGGTTTCATAAGCCACAGATCACGGAAAAGCTTTCATACTTGATAAACTCACAATAAGCCACAGGATCAGTTGAGATATAAACACTGTAGATGGTTTCAGCAGCCAGAGAGCCGTATTGCCCGACTTCATCAGTCGCTATCCGGTTGGCCTTCCGCCATTCAGGTGAATTTTTGAAGTCGAGGTTCGTTGATTTTGACACCCCTTCACGAGCAATAAGCTGTGCACGATGCAAATGAAAGAAAAAGGCGACCTGATCATGGTGATGATCACTTGGGATGAAGTGAGCACGACATTTGCATGATAAAACTTCAAGGCTCATGATTATACACAGAGACTGACCGGACTGCCAACAAGGAAAACCTTAGAGGTGTCAAAGCAGAAATGATCGAGTGCTGATAAGTAGGCTTGAGTATTGCTTATCACTTCGCTGGTTTCAATGTCTGCCGTCCAGGCACTTGGCTGTCTCGAGAGGATATCCACGGTTAATGCCGCACCAAGGCTATGAGCAAGGATGGATACCTTGCGACCAGTATAGTATGGGTTTCGACGACAAAAGAGTTGGTACACCTTATTGGCTTGCTCAATTACCGCCGCGATCATCAGCTTATGCTGCTTGGGTGACATATAAAGAGGAACATCGAGAACCAAGCCAGTCACCACCTCACGCACGAACTGAATGCTATCTGGAATCTGATCTCAAAAATCGTTGCTCAGATACTATTCATCCCACTGTAACAAATTGTGGGTACTTACTTGGATATCTTTCATTGTGAATGTATTTTTAGTGGGGTTAGCTTCTTCCGTCTCATTTTCGGATGATCCGTCAGCAAATCCCTCCATTTCGAAATCCAGTGAATGTCTCCATCGAATAGGCTAAAGAGCCCATCTCAGAGTTTGAACAACCAAGATTTAGTCCTGCAGCTGCTAGTATATTTACACTGCAAGAGATTGGACTTACGATGAATTGCACGCGTTTGTTTTGCAGAAAATGCCTCATTTTCGGGTCAGTGGTGCTTGCCTTGTGACATTCGACTCGTAATTGATTGCAAGCATGAACAAAATCAAATGAATCATAGGATTGGGCCAACTAAAAATAAAATCAACAAGGAGATATGATTTATTGGTCAACTCTTTGTCTTTGTGTTATCTGTATGGAACGAGTACAAACTTTTTGACCAATCCCATGGATGACCAATACCAACTCAGAGACCTCGGCATTGGGATTTTCCAAATCTTCTTCTTGAATCATATCGGCCGTGGTATTGAATCCAGTTGCCCCACTAGTCTCAACGACCTGATCAGTGTTCTCGGATGATGTTTCCCGTTGGTCTGCGAGACTTTCTTGAGATTCCAAGCCACTCCAACTTTGGACTTGGTCCCAGCCACGAATTACCACTGTTCCACCGCTATAGCCAGCCGTCTTCTTGGATATACTCGTGAAGAAATTTGTAAGGATGGTCTTGCTTATTCTGCTGCTGACGGCTGTGGAATACAACCTACCTTGCGTGGCGGTCTGGAAGATGACATCGTGATCGAACTCTTTTAGGTGCACTTTTAATTTGTCTTCTGCTTCGGTTCCTATTTTGAGAGCCGAACGAAGTTCATCCTGTTCGGTTTATCGTCATGTTCAAAGTGAGGAGAAAAGATTAATTTCAGACTCATGATGGGACACTGGCGATGAAGTTTCACTGACTTCATAGGATAAGTCCCAAGGTTTAATTTGATCATACGCTGCTTCCAAGGCGTCTGCAAGGTGAGGATCACAAGGGTAAAATTTTTCTGGATGCAAATTTCAGAAGAAGGAAGCTGTATCAATTCAACTAGTCTGCTTATTCTCAAGCCAAGGGAGAAACGGGGGGTTCTTGCTAATGTTGATATAGATTGAATGCTGCACCGCTTTGTATGGGCCTGCTCACGTTTACTTGTTGTAGGGTAGAACCATTTTCCTTTGTACACGTCTAAATGTGGGCCATGCCAAAACGCGGGGTAAAGCTTGAGCCTGCGAACATCTGATTTGACCGCCGACAGATAAATGGTCAGCAACAAAGCGGCAATGTTTTCATATTAGACGAGATTACATACCTACTGTAAATAGTGAATCAAGACCAACTGGAACAATGTAGGGGTGATCCTCCATCGACAGGTTCAGCACGGCATCTTGATTTGTAAATTCATCGCTTGTAATTGCTTGGTTGTCAAATGTAGACGAAGAGTTGTCCTCATCATCAGGATTATCTAAAAAGTCACCAAAGAAGAAATCGGATGGTCATACTGATTTAGATCGGTCTACTATTTCTGAGGGTGACGTCAAGATGAGGGCTGCTTACTTTGAGTTTCAGATTGAGCTAGTTTTGCTTTTCCTGATTTAGGTTGGAATTCCAGATGAGTTTCAAGACACGGCAAGCTGGATTTCTTGGATGGATGAGGCAGATAAGGATCGAAATTTTGTTTGTTGGCGAAATCAGATGAGCCAGAAGGGAATGATGTTTTTGGGAAATCGAGTTGGAATTTTGATCGGCGTGTAAGGTTTGCCATGCGAGTTCAATCCTATGATTTTCGTTCTTACTGAAGGGGCTACAGGCCACTGGGGCGGGAAGGGAAGCGCCAGCGACGACTCGCGACACGGTTGAAGTGGTACTACTAGCGTTGGTGGTATTACATGGAGTGGTGGTGGTAGTACTGCCGGTTTGGTTAGCGTTAGTTTGAATATTAGGGTTGTGGCCGCCGGGTGCACTGGTTGAAGTACCTCCTGATGAGCTTGTGATTGGGTTAGAGATTAGAGATCCAAGCGAATTGAAGTCCGATAGAGCTGGGCCCGTATGAAAGAAGTGAGACACCAGAGGCGGTTTCGAGCTGCTGTTGGCCATCCCAGCTGACCCTCGAGTGGCCTCGATCTAAGAGAAGAGACAATCAGATCAGAAATATCATTGAGGAGAGATATGATTGAGGACGATGCATCTTGATTCTTACGGAAGTGACTTGTCGGGTAATGCAGTCAACTGGGTTGATGATGATCGCCTTGAATAATCCAAGTGCCAGTCATACAGCCCTTGATGAAGGAGATGGTCAACAGGGGTACAACCGACCTTGGTTCTTCGCTTACAATCAAGTCTCAAGGAAATCAAATCAAACCATGAGTGACGTCATCCAACAAACCAATGACTGCAGTCATGTCTAAAGGGTTCATTCATGAACAATGCTAAACCCCAAAATCTCAGTAGAATGGATTGATGGCCATCCCATGTTGCCTCTGTAGATAGTTATGTCTGGTGAACTTTGGATCCTCATTTTCCTTGCTCCTCTCTCTTCTGACTCTCGAGAACCACTTGTTGCTTTCTCAAATAAAGTTTGGGTCATGATAGTAGTCATATTTCCTAGAAGCATATTGCAATATGTCAAAAACTCAGATCCAACCTTTTTTAGTTGGTCATTAATTGCTTGAATCACCTTAAGCTCAGAGTGCAATGCTATATATCCGTTGTTTTCCTCTGCTTAGTTTTTATTCATTCCTCCTTTACCACAACTCAACTAAGCTTGTCCAGGTGGATAATCCATTTAGATGAAATTGTCACAACCTAGTAGACCAGGTCTTTCCATTATTGGAATAGAGTGTCCCTTCATCTGAGTCTCATGACCTGCTCAGTTTATTTTGGCTACACAAAGATATGTCACAATAAGTTCTGAATGTCTGAAGATTTAGTTTTAAGAATCTATAATCGCAAAAACAGACCACCTGTTTCAGAATTGCATAGACTTAATCCTGTTATATCACCAGACTTAATTCAGTTTTCATATCAGACTTAATCCTGTTATAAGACCAGACTTAATCATGTTATAATACCAGGCTTAATCCTAATCCTAATAATAAAGGGCAAGGTTAGATTTTGTTTTCTTTCCTGATATTACTTGTTTGTCAAAAATTGTGTCATGAATAAGTGTCTGGAGATGGTACCAGGGCAACCAGAATGAAAAAGTTAAGGGAGTTGAGTCATGAACCTTTTCCCAAAGTCATCAATCTAATTGTGTGTCTAGTCTGGCTAATTAACTGAGCTGAAATGTTACAGGGAAGATCAATTGTGGCCTGAGGGAATTGAATTTGACATCAAACAAAATTAATGGGGCTATTGGGGTTTCCATGATGATATAAGATGAATCACCAGGCTGAAAACAATGGTAATGAGTCCACATTGCCTTGTTAGGTACAAAGGGGCCCATTTTTACCCACCGAGGCAATGTGTGCACATTGCCTCTGTTTTTGGCCTGGTGAATAGAGCTCTTTATTGTGATTCTATTTATTTCAGCCAGTAGTGGTAGCAGCTAGGAAATATAAGAAATAAGATGAAAATAAAGAGTCATTCCAAAGAAGTGAGAGAAACAAGATAACAAAGAATATCAACATGATGAATGAACAGAGATATGATCAAAACCATGTTTGATGACTAAGAAAACAAACTGAAAGCAAAAGAAACAAAATATTAACTTTGAGAGACAAAACTACATTTGACTAATACAAAGCAACCTCTGATTCCCATAAATATTTTTTCTCTTAGGGTGCTCCTCCTGAACATTGTATCACCTCCAAATCTAACAACTTGAGATTTTTTGAAGAGTATTTTGTTGAATTTTTCTTGATCAATCATTGGTTACCTGTTGAGCCTTGGTATTGTATCCAGCTTTTGAGACTGAGCTATTTATTGTCTTCTGGAAAACTTAAGGTTGCTGTTCTTGCTGAAATGTTGTGGGGACTTGATAGACATGGAGAAAAGGCAAAGTTCCACACAGCTGAAAGTCATCCCTTTGTATCTGGGTCTGAAAGGAACATTTCATGATTGCTTTCTGCATATAAACTCAACTCTTAAAATGTGGTTATTTTTCACCCTTTTTTGTGCAGCCACCAACTGCTCCAAGCCTTTTCCATACCCATCCACTCTGCCTTGTCTAAATAACTAGATTCAATATTTAAAATTCTAGTTTCCAAACTTCAATACTATGGAACAACCGCTTGAAATGTAATTGAAAATTCCCGTTACTCACGGTACCAAGAAAAATGTTGTGTTTCGGGGTGTAAAATGGGGTCAGATGTGGGTTTATGAGATTGTTGTGGTAGTGATTGTTCATCCTACCTTGGTTGATATTTTCATTTCGTTACTCTTTCATTTCATCTTCCTTTTGTTGTACTCTCCCAAATTTTCTATCGTCACCTTCCGTCGCTGTTGGCGGTAGTCCACTCAACCCTGGCGCCCCTCAACATTTGCTGATTGTGACTACCGGCGGTGATCAGGATGTCCGCTCATGCGTGTTGCCATCACGCGGTGGTTGTCCTGCTCCCGGTTGGCATGGCATAGGTCACCCGTTTATCAACAGTGAGAATTTTCCTTTTTTTCATCCAAAATGGCCGGTCCGCAGGGGGGTTACATGGGCTGGTTTCACCCATGCACTAAACATCTGCTCGTGATATGTACTGATGTTACACGCCTATAAATAGCCAGCATGATGTCCAGTTCGTTTTCTTTATCACTTACATATTCCCTTTTGTTCTGTCGACCCACTTCCTCTGTCGACTTCTCTTGCTCAGTCGTTTTGCCTTCTTTCCGTCTGGCTCTGCTCCTACAGTCTGGGCAACTGACCTGAGATCTCACAGGTCTGTTTTGCCTTCTCTCTGTCTTGCTCTGCTCCTACAGTCTCGGTCGCTGACGAGCACCGAGGCAGATAAAGCCTGCACGCCAAGAGAGGAGGAGATGTTAACTACGGTCCCGCATCACTCCGTCTGTCAAAGATGAGGTGAACCAAGGTCTTCCCAAATGCCGGTAAAAAGCGAACATTCTTCTTCCAAGATTGATCGGCACTTTCACCAACCCAGCGTTCTGAATCTTTTGCTCCGCGCGAAAAATACGCTGCTTTTTATAATCAGATATCTCGAGTTAGCTAGCATGATTGGTTGAACAGCCACAATGTGAGGAGTCAATAATTACTGACCCCTCACATTGTAGCTGTTCAACCAATCATGCTAGCTAACTCGAGATGTCTGATTATAAAAGCATTGCTTGTGGGCTCGGTGTGGCAAACTCACTGCTTTCCTACACTACCGCATGGTAGCACAATTCTGCTTTTATCGATTCTAAAATCGTGAACAATGAAACTGATTGTGATCAGTACTCTTTTGAAGGGAAGATAATCTGTGTTTCTGACCAATCAAGAAGCTATAACGGGCACCAAAGTTGACGCCTTGCATCTCACTGCTAGTGAGGTGGGAGTCATTGTGACCTACTCTGAATTAGATTTTAGACAGCTTTTGGAAAAGAACCCTCAGTAAGTACAAGTTGACTGTTTTCACCAATATGGGTAGATCAAAAGACTGTCTCATCAAGGTTGGTAAAGACAGCTGGGTTGAGGTTTTTTATTGATGTGTGTGGTACTACAAAGCCCCTTACCTAACACAAATCCACCCTTGTGGTTGGGCCGGACCCTGCGGAGCAGACTTGTGACTAATGTCCACAAGTTGGCTCTAGAAGTTTGGGCTTTTTCGTCAGAGTCAACTTCAGCAGCCTGTATGACTTCGACCCATTGTATAGAATTTTCTAGTTTTTGATGTGTCACAGGCACTGACATGAAGAACTGCCTGGCCAATTTTTAGAACATCTTATCAAAGAAATTTCTTTCAATTCTTTCTTCAATCTAGTTTCTTTTTGTTTTTCACAATTCCCTCCTCAAACAAAATTGCATAATCTGCCAAGCTGTCATATGTTGTTTTCTGTGCAACTGTCTATATTTTTTTAAGCAAAGAATTACTTGATTCAAATTTGATAGGCTTGAAAGAGCACATCAAAATAAACTGAACATCATTCAAACTCCTGAGGAAGACCAATCTCAAGAAAGAATTTGCATGTACTGGCTGCCCAAATTTGGTGAGACAATGCACTTGTGCTTGTCTCACTGTTCATCATAAATATGTTGTCTACATCCCCATGAAGACACCAAAAAATCAAGAAAAAAATGCTGGTGGTAGCCTCCAGTCTTGCCTACACACTGGTAAACAGTATTTGAATGAAAATCACAATATATGTGGAGCTTTTCCTCTTAGCAAAAGGCCTAATGGCAAGTATTATTATATATATTACCTCTATTAAATGTTAGGCTCTTTTAAATACATTTTTATATATTGTATATTTATGTATAATATATTGTGTTTGTCATATACCTTGGACCAGTTTTTTTTTTTTTGTTTCTCATTCCCAAACATCATATACCAAGTGTGAGCCCTAGTTTTTCCCACTGTTTTTTTTTTTTTTCTGAAAAGTATTATAATACATACCAGATGATAGTTCCAGGTGTTTCTGTACATTCACCACCCATCTCATCCATCCATCACACACTATGAGAATGCCAGTGTATCTACCCACTGGCACTGGATTTTGTGGCCAGCCAAAATGTGCTCCCTTTCAATAGTTGAAATACTAGTTGCAAAAAAAATTCATTCACACAAGATATTCAAATCCAAGAACCTCAATGGAAAAATTCTCTAAAGCTTGGCTTAAAAGTTGGGGTAGTCAGCCAGCTGATTGACAATGTGCCCAAGTATGACCACTACCTAGCTTGTTCTGTGTAGATACCTTCTAAAAAAGAACAACCTGTTGCTTTTAAGTACATAATCCTTAGTTTCTGCTTGATATATACATCTTCAGTTGCATGCTTGATACACATGCATGTCTCTCTGGTGGACCATGGTTTCATTTTACCCATCCCCCTCTCATGAGAAATGTGATTGTTGTTTATTTCTCCTTTCTTACTAGTCTAAAAATCTCATTTGCTACTAGTCTGATGAAATTTTATTGCCTTTTGGGCCTCCTTTCATACATTTCTTATGGCCCCATCAGACAGTCCTTTGGGAACCACACTTCACAAGCGCAGACAAAAATGAATCATGTGGCACATTGGCTGCCAAATCATGTGGAACATTCAACTGGTAGGGTCTGGCACAGACAGCGTAGTAATATAGTAGCATTGCACACTTATGGTACTTATCATCAGGCGCAGGATAGGCAGACAAAAGCAGACACAGAGAATAACCAACACATCACATCAGATGTGTTGGTTTAGTTGACAGATCAGAGATGGGTGAAGTCAGTTGGGATGGGGTAGGATCAGTCAGGCAGGCAGGAGAGAAATCAGACAGGCAGGTAGGCAACACAGTCAGACAGTCATGAATATAGGCATAATCATCAAGGAAGCAGCATGTGGTGTGAATACAAAATGACAGGAGAGGGGTGCTATGTAAGAATGATTTCATATAATTTTCATGGAGCTCATCTGTGTACTCCTTTAAATGTGGGACCCCTTCCCAAAACAAGTGGGCCAAACTAACCAGTTCTTCTTGGCCAGAGTTCCTGAAGGATGAACAATGGGTTATTTGGTTCAAAAATAGTTGGGCACAGGTGAGGGTATCATTGTAAGGGATATGGTTACCTTAAAAGAGTTCTCCAAAGACATCCCTTCCATTTGGGGCGTGCTGGGTGCATGTGAACTTTAGGTGAGGCCAGAGGCAACATATGAGCTCCCATAGGATCAGCTACACTGGCCCTGGGGTTTATGATTTGTGGAGGAAGATCTGAGAAATATTATATCTCTCCCATCATTCCTATTTGGCAATTTAATGATGTAATGATTTGAATATCCATCTCAGAGCCAACATGGTCATTGTGGCTATTCTTCCTCTTGAAACTGACCACCGCTGAGGAGTTGATGGCTGATAATTTCTGTAAGATAAAGAGTCTGCCTTGGAAACAGTCATGACATACTGTTTGTGTATGTGGGATAAACAGGGTTGGTTAGTTGAGATTAAAGTAGCAAAAAAATTAACTTAGCAATCAATTACTTAACCTGGCCTATTACAGGTGAATCACAAGCAGCACTGGGCCTCTACGCAATACTGTTCTTTTGACCAAAAAGAAATAGTGTAGAGGCCCTGGTTTGAGACTTCTGGAAGGGAAGCATTGGTGGATTTTTGAAGCCAACATGCTACACTTTGCTGTGCTACAGTGACTTTAGCAGTGTTTTTCAACTACAAGTTGTTGTAGCGCAGTGTAGCAAGCCAAAGATTGGGCTTTCTGGGTAGAGTTAGCGTGATTTTGTGAAAAGCTAACAGGTTTTCCTGTTAGCTGTTAGCAAAAAAAAAAAACACTAAGGTATGCTATGATAACACTAACATTAGTGTAGCTGGCCCAGTTTTTTCACAAGGGACATCCATGGTCAATTTGAACTTGACCTCAAAGGGTATTCCAAATAAGCAGAAGCAGTGAAAGCTATGTATTCAAGTTGGCCTGCCACATGGAACTGGTGATTAGGTCCATAGAGAGTATGGTCTTGAACAGAAGCATACCAAGAGATCAAAATCCCTTGTTTTCTTCCTCTATGGCCAGGAGAAGATCAGAGGACACCACTAAGAATTTGATTGCCTCAGATGGAAATTCTTTCAAGTTGAAATATTGGAGTTTTGTGAAACATTCAGTCAAAGGGACCTTGGCAGCTATCTTGGTCCATTCTTTGGAGGAAGGAGGAGGGTCAACATTACAAGTAAGAGGGGCTAAATTCTGCAAGAGAAGAGTGAACTCTAATAAGACAAGTGCCAAATGAGGAGGCTGTATCAAAGGGTTGCATTGTAACCTTGAGTCTCAGGGAAAAGTAAAAAAACTGCTCACAGGTTGGCTGAGAGCTGGAATCATTTAAGGACAAAGGTAATGAAAACAAACAGAAATGAATGGATGAAATTTGTGTTGGAGATGGAGGCCTTCTTATAAGCCCATGGGGCCCACTCTAACTCTTGACCTTTTGCATGGGGCCCACTCTAACTCTTGACCTCTTGGAAGAGTTATAGTCCCATGTCCTCATGGCAGCTAAGATATGATTTCAATAAGCTGAACAACAATAAATATCATGTCATGCTGGCCCGTCTGGTACAGAAAGATATTTCCTTACAGTGAGATGTTTCCTTCAAGTGGAAGTGCCAGTGGGTGTGGTATGATCAGCATATCAAGGTGATAAGACAAGTTGTGAAGGGTGCAGAATCATGATTTAGTATAATTGCAGGTCATCTTGTTTCAGGGAGATCAAAAGAGAAATGGGAAAATGCCAAACCTGGGGAAAAAAAGGATAATAAACCCTCTCAAAAGAAAACAAGGATGATACTATAGAAAAAAAGATGGATTTTTCAAACAAACATGAGCCATTTCTGAGTATTTAAATGAGGACAGATCCTCTGGAAGCACTTAACAACAGTGCTGGCATATTTGGTGACATAAAGTGGGAGAAACTACAGCAGATACTGTTGACCAAATATCCCAGTCCAGCTTGTTAGAAAGCAAGGGAATTGGAGTGCGGAAAAAAACTGATCTTGATAAATGCAAAGCAGAGGTCAATTGGATTGACATCTGGAAAATATGGTGGGAGGTAAAAAAATTAGGATCCCAGCACTCTCAACTATTTTTGAAAATTCTACTCCCTTTATGTATCTTTGCATTATCATACACCAGGCTAGAGTTATGGTTGGGATAAGAATGCATTTGAGGGATCTAGAACATAATGATCATCAACCAAAGAGTGTTGACATGATAAAAATAGGAGCAGAACTCACCAATTCCCAACTTTCCTTTGTTTGTTGAAACACCTCAGCTTACATCTACACAGTTCCATCAGCACCTCAGGCCACACCCCTATAACTGTTGAGCCTTGCTGCTGACCCCTTTCCTAATAAAGACTCCACACTTCTTACGGTTTTGAATGAATTGTTGAGATATGTCAAGTATGGTTCCATTGTAGTTGCCACTAATGGCTGTGTATTTAGTCCATGCTAGATCTGTCCCCTGATCCTTTACCCATTGAATAAAAATCCAACTTTATAATTTGTGTCTGCTCGTCTATCACAAGACAGTCTGGTGAACTTATTCTTGCAACTCCCTGTGACCCTCAACATGAAGGCTACACCCCGGGTGTACTTTCAAGGTTTCTCGTTGGTAAAAAAACGGTTGGGTTGTAAACCCGGACCTGAAAACGAAATCAAAACGGCTTTGTAGCAATGCCGTTTTTTTTGCGGATGATTTTTGTGATTCACGAAAACCTTTTTTTTGCAAGGTTTCCGAGTGCAATCTGAGTTGAGAACTCAAACGATTGCGTCAAAACTGAGTTTTGAACCCAGTTTTGACTGAAAACCTTGCCAGATTTGAGTTCAAAACTCAAATCCGGCATCTTCCACCACCTTGGTTTTCAAGGCGTCAGTCCGGCAGTGTCCGGTGTTTTTGCTTTTTTTTTTTGGCCGGATATTTGAGACACAACTCACTTTGACTTGAATGGCTAGAAGGTCATAAAATGACCTGAAAACTCGAGAAAAGTGGGTCTGACAAGAAGTCAAAAAAAAAAAAAATGAAAGGGACTTAGAAAAAAAAGAGTCCGACTTAATTCGTTGATGGGATTATATTCAATACAATGTCTTCAACAAGCTCCTCTTGGAGTAACAGATAGTTCTGGTCTGCTGTTGAGGAGTCCCAGCATATGGTTGTGTTCGATCCTCCATTGTCATACTTTTGATGTGGTTGAGGGCCGGAATGCGGTGCGGCAACCCAATTTTTTACTTAATATTGCCAGAAAAAACCTAAAAAAATCGATTTATGTAATCCGTCGAGGTTGCCAGAGCGAAACTGACCCGGTTTAGCTGCCGGATCCGAGTCGAAAAAATTTGGTAGATTTTGGGGAATACGAGGACCGTCGCCAACTCGTCCGCCCTACGCAGGGCACATCGAAATGAATTCGCCTCAGACGCGAATCCATTTCGACCGACTGCACCCGGGGTGTATCTGAGCACTAGAGAAGAGACATCAAGAATCTTACAACCCAATCTTCCTCTTCAAGAACAATCTCAACCTCAAAATAACCAAAAAACAACTCACTCAAAAGGCAGGCTGTCTCTCATGAAGAAGTACACCAGTAAACAAGGGCGTCGTCCCCGGCGGATTGTGCTACCAAAAGAGTGAAAAAACAGGCGGTTAAGCGACGAGCGCGAAGGAAAGGGGAGGAACGGGTTGAGGAGTGGAATTGCGTGTTCGCAGAAAAGACCATCCACCCAAGCAACCCAGCCCGTCAGGCAGCAATAAAAGAAGAAGAAGAAAACAAGGTGAATGTGAGAGTCACTGCAGGATCCCGGCCTTGTTTCCCAGCAGTGCATGGCATGCATGTCGGTGACGAGGGCCGCGGCGCTGGGTGCGTGTGTGGAAATTTTTCTCTCTTCAGGCCCGCCAGTCTTCTCGCCATGTATCTGTTAGTGGCAGGCCCATGGATGCCGGCGCCCCTTCCCACTGTTGTACCGTATCTTGTTTTTTCAAGGGGCCTGTATGCACGACCTGTGGAGTTTACCAAACAATGGAACCCGAATCAAAGAAGTATAGAACTGGCCTCTATGCCGAACAAGACAGGCCCACATCATATTCAAAAAAAAAAAAATCTCATAACGACGTTTTAATCAACTCGAAAAGAATTGGCCAAAGTTACACACTGAGCACAGACAAAAAGAAGGAGTGGGGAAGAAGAAATGGACGAGGAGAAGTGGGAGAGGTAGGGAAGAAGAGGTGCGAGATGAAGAAAGAAGGGAAAGGGGACATGGGACGGGGATGGTGCGGGGATGGGTGGGGATGAGAGCTAGTTGTGGGATGATGGCAAGTTAGGCGACCAGTCGTCGAGCCTCTTTTTCTTCCAGACGGCTTTCCTGTGGAGAGAAAAGGAGGGCAAGATGAGCGAGGAAGATTGGCGAGGAGCAGCAGCGCAAGGGGAGGACAGACTTTTTGGCAGAGGAGAGGGACGAGGCAGCGACCCATTCGACGGTAGCGAATTTGCTCTTCCACCACGTGATGTAATTCGGGTCCCAGAGCTCGCTCGCAACGCCCAGGTCCTTGCAGCACCTCATCAATGCGTTAGATTTGCAGCCTTCCGTCGCCGTCGGGATGTTGTCCGCGCCGTTGTAGTAGTCTTGCTCGCCCGCGCTAGGGACACTAGTCTCCCGAGACCACCAGTCCATACTC
Organism: Puccinia novopanici; assembly: GCA_004348175.1. Lineage (NCBI taxonomy): Eukaryota > Fungi > Basidiomycota > Pucciniomycetes > Pucciniales > Pucciniaceae > Puccinia > Puccinia novopanici. The sequence continues at coordinate 37,928 of SMGU01008953.1, forward strand.
TCGCGATACGTTCTTCATCGTGATGTGTGAGGATCTGCGTTCCCATTTTAACGCGCATATCTTCCTGTCTATCATTATTCTTCTCTCTCGGCTGCCGTTGGGCTTTGGATATTCTCATCCAAAAAATGACTCACCCACGTGGTACCAGTCCCCATCCCCCGGCCCAAATGCCCGATTGAGAATCCGACGATATTTGATCTCGGGAAGATAACTACGCCGTCTGCGATCACCGTCGATGTTAGTCTTTTTGATTTACCCAAGCATTTAATTAGAGAATTACAGCGAGCTTACCTGGTTTGATTTCGACGTCCATGGGATGGATTGGGGCCATGAGGATATCGAGGCGTCTTTGGAGAAGGGTTGCTGACTGAGGCCGCTAAAGCTACGACTCCAATCGACGGTGCCATCACCGAGATCAGCGGGGCTAGAAGACTGCCCTGGAGATGGTTGTGAGGACTGTGGAAGGATTCTCTGGGATGTGGGTTGAGGAGGGAAGGGGATGGAGGTCTTGAGCGGAGGTTGATGGGTGGGCTTCGATGGCGCTCGATTGGCCGGGCGAGTCCGTGGTGGCCGAGAGTGGGATGGCATCAGGTCGCCGTGGGATGGAATGCGGCGGGCCCTTCTGGTTTCCGTTGAGCCTGTCGACGACGGTGAAGGGATCATTGTCCGAGTACGGGGTACATGTTGATGTTGAGAAGTTGATGGATCTGGTGGAGAACGTCTTTTGGAGGTGAGTCCTGCTGATTCGGCAGAGTGTTAGTGCGCTGAGTCGAGCAGAGCACATTTATTAATTTATTAATTTATTTTTGCTTTTGGCAGTGCAGTGTGGGCAAGCAGAGTATCCGCCGCGAGGCATATTGCATATTCACTATGGCTCACCGAACTTTCAGCGCCACTTGTCTGATCGTGCAGCCAAAGAATGTGCAAACACATCCTCAACGCACAGGTCAGCCCACCTCACATCCATCGCCCAGGTGACTTTGTATCAACTCATCCTCATGGCCTGCCCGACTATAGGTCTCAATCCGGCCCAATGTTGTCGGAAATGGTTTGACGTAAGGCAGCCTGCTTCGAATCGATACCCTATTCTCGTCGCTCTCATCACCCTTTCATTCACTCTATAAACAACCATCTAGTGTCCAGAATGCCATGCCGAACAACAGCCTGATCACAAGTTATTCAAGACCTCTGAGATGGTCATGATGTGCAAGAAGTGCAAGAAAGCCTTCAGAAAAGTCGTGGATGAGTTTGAAGAATCAGACGAATATTGTCCTCATGTGAGTCATCTCCTCCAGCCCTGATTTACTCGCCATGAAGAAAAGAAAAGAAAAAGGATCCATATCAATTTTGATGTGGTTTGTTTATACAGTGCGATAACCATTACATACTGGAAGCTAAGACGCCCAAGCCGATGATTGGGATCGAAGGGGAAGACGCACGAGTGGACGCCAGAGGCTTGGCCTCCCGGGACGAAGGTCATCGAAAGTGGACCGTCAGGCGCAGCTTGCGAAACTCTTGGAGGAAGAATTCGCCTCGAAAGTTGACTGATCTCTCTTCCTTCCTCCTCCTCAACACATAGGTTTTTTTGTTTTTTTGTGTTGGGAGTCGTTAGGGTTGGGCTTTTTTCCTGTATTTAATATGTAATCATGCCACTTCTTGCACTTCTCTCCTCCCCATCCAAAAAACCTGTGGGCAGCCTTTATCCACACCTTCAAGACAAGAGAAGAGCCAGCCCAATCCCCTCATGATAACAGTGACCCACTTGTTCGATCAACCTGCCAATAAGACTAATTGTCAACAACATCAAAAAAAATCTGAGCTAGGATAGGGCCTAGTGATCAAAATAGGTGGCCGCTGTTTTTACATCAAACGATTAAAAGTTTTACAAGTTGGAGACAGGAGCTTGGAGAAGCCAGCCAATCTTTTCCCACCTTTTTCTTGAAAAAAAAAAAAAAAGAAGACTTTGATAACAAGTCAGACCCATCCGTTGCTGAATCACCACACACACCAGTCATTTTTTTCCTACTTGCCAATTCTATGTTGATGTGGAATGCGGGGCACATTTCGGGTAGAGACAGAGAGAGGGCTTCCATGGATTGGACATATCTGCACTCAAGCCTGTTCCAATCCACGACGTGTAAGTGCAGCAGGGACTTTTCCTCAAGTGACTGAGCCCCCATCCAACATTTCCCACTTTTCTTTTTGCCCCTCAACACTTTTGAGCATATTGCAATATTGAACAGAAAGCCTCAAGTCAAAGAAAATAGAAAAACAATCGAGATCATGGGATTTTTTTTTTGTATTGTTTGGAAGTTTGTTTCAATTCGTAGTCAACCGCATGAGGTAGAGTGACAGGAGAGGTCTTCTTTCATAATTCATCCCCAGTTCTTCGACCCATTGCGGCTTGACTGGCAGCAGTAGCAGCCCTACGGTCGCGCAATCGTTGTTGTTCCACTTCCTTTTCTTTCTCGATCTCTGTAACCACCGCCTCTAACTCATTCAGGCTTAATTGCTGTCGTGTCGCACCAGTAGAAATGGGGAGCGCGTGTTAGTCAAGCAGGTTTGGGCACACCTATCGTCGTAGAGTTATTACAAGGTAGATAAAAAAAAAGAACTAACCCTGAAAGACCCAAATCCGTCCATGATGCTCAACTCAATATTCTTCGCCCCGGTTTGTACAACTTCGAGTAATGAGCGAACAGTCAGTTTAATCGATCCTCTGTGCTGAGGCCTTCTGTCCAATTCTTTTCTAAATACTCCTTGACCGTCTTCGATGATCTACCGATTGCATTAGCCTTTCGAAATCAACAATTGCATCACCCCAAACCGAAGTGTAGACATCATGATTGGAAAGTCAGTGATACGCAAACATCATATCTATGATACGGAAATCAATCAATTCACCTTCCATGATGAGAATACCCCACTTGGTTCTGTTGAATATAGGCGAGGTATGTTCTCATTGGCATCGAATCCAATAATGAGACACGATATTCCAAACGGCCTCACACCACCAGATTGAGTGTATCGCTAGTTAATAAAAGACATCAAGACAAACCACAATCGTTCAGCATCCAAAATAACTTTCCATTCCCTCATACAGGCCATGACAAAGCAACGGTAGAGAAGAAAGTGCCGAACCTGTTGGATTTGTGCGATATGACGTGTGATATATTCGACGGTTACTGGGTCTTCGACAGTCAATCGATGAGATTGACATTCCGTTCGAGCTTTATCAATCAATATCCTAGCGTCCGCCGTCAGTCCTGCAGTTAATTGATGTAGGGGAGGTGAGGTACGTCGAGTTGAGAACGAATCAGTCATGTTGACATTGATGATTTCAAAAGTAGCTCAGAGCCGATTGACTAAGTAATCACAAACCCGCAAATGCCAGACAAACATGATCATCCAGCATGGCCACTTTCCGAACAGTCCTGGGGTCTTGTAATTGCAAAACGGATTTCTTTTCTACTCCCAAAATCGCACACGATTTGCCGCGAACGCCAACCTTAATATTCAGCGGTCAAGACAACATATCAAATCAGCGTCAAGTCGACTAGAATATTCTGCCTCTTTTATTAGTTTTTTTTTCCTGGTGTGCTCAACTGACCGCACATGTTCCTTTTTGCACAGCCTCGAGAGCATATTCGACCTATTATTTGAACCATATGACACAGGGCCCAGAACGCGCATGATCAGAACGAGAAAATCCAACCCGTTTTAATCTCAATTCTACAATTCAAAAACGATTCTCAACCCACCTGGAACAAATGTCCATCAGGTGAGAATACGGTTAGAGCTACATGGAATGAAAGAAATCGAAGGTGAGTGACGGAAGAACTGATAGGACGACGATCGGGTAGGTGGGCTGAGACTCACTGACCTCTATCGTATGAACGACTCATTTCTTCCAATCGATCAGCAGGATACGAAAGACAGAGAGCACTGAAAACTCTGGTTGGCTGGTTAAGGATGGACTGTTTCGTCTGTTGACCGTCAGGCTGCCTGTCTTCGTCATCTGGCTCTCCACTGTCACCGATCCGATGGCCTCAGCTGTCACCGATCCGGTGACGTAAGTCTGACGCGCGACACCTCATCCTACCACGCAGATTAAATCAAACAACACCGATGATCAAAGTAAGAATGGGTAACACATAATAATGGTTTCTGGAAGAAGCTTGGCCATGCAATATTCTTGCTGAAAAGTTAACAGCTTTTCCGGTAGCTTTCAGCAAATATATACTAAATTAATCTGACCAAGTTTGCCCAATGTATGGGCTTGCTATGCTAATTTAAGATTCTTTTGGAAGTACAGAACTTCTAAAAGAACATAATAATAGTGGAAGAATTCCCTTCACATCTGTAGCCCTCTACAGAGTCAGATTTACAATTTCCAAAGCCAAAATAAATTTACATGACGTTTCCAAGGCCAAACATCTGGAGATATCCCTCTATACAACCATCCAACATACCCTCCAACCTACCTACCAACAAAAGATATCAAGAACATTCCCCAAGCCAACCAAAAATCCCAATCCAAAAATATACTTTCAAATCCACGCAGAAACATGTCTGCCACAACAGATCCAGCCTCTGCCTCTGCCACCGCCTCATCAGACTGCAACTCCTACTCCATCATAAACCCCAGGGCACCTCTCAAATACAAACTGGACAAGCCAAAGGATCTCTTGGCTATAGTGCTGCTAACTTCATTTCTCTGGTTGCTGCAGTTAAGGAATATCTAGCCCTTGGCATCCATTTGCTTCTGGACCAATTTGGCCTCATGCATGTATGGCATACAGTCAGGATCCTCCATTGGCTTGGTGTGAGTTGCCAAAACCTGGGATTTGTATTTAACTGGATTGACCTCTCTTGTGAGCAAACTTGATGCCAAGATCAAGGATCTTCTAGCTGCAAGTTCCACAAAATTTGAGTAGAACTCATAAAATAATATATATTAAGTTGGGATGGTTTGGTTAATTTTAAAAGGGTTTATTAATTTTATAATAAAAGAAATGGCCAAAAAATAGCCAAAAGTAGGAAAACACAGAGGGCCTGCAAGCAGGGGTGTTTAAGGTGCCCTCTGGGGTCAAGGCCTGGGTTACAGGGGTATTTGACGATGCTGGGCCCTGTAGAACAGGGGTTTTAAGTTCCCAGGGGATAATTAAGGATTAAAGGTAGTAGGAATTATGATATATAATAATTCCTACAGGACTAATCCTAGCACAAAAGGGCCAGATAGTGGAAGAGGTGTTTGGAGGAGGTTTTGTGACGAAGAAGAAAGGGCAAGGATTCACTGAGAAGCTTATAAGGCTGTACACTAGTTATTGGCAACTGGTGGCAAGTACTGAATAAGCTGTAGGCTGGAATGTGCTGAGGAATCCTCAAAGGGGAGGAAGGGAGCTCTTTTAAGGCTTTTATAATCCTTTGGGACAAAGTCAGAGTCCCCTCAAAGTGTTTGGACTAGTTATAGTACCATCTGGGCTGTAATTAGACATTAGTAA
>SMGU01008955.1:0-26454 GCA_004348175.1 Puccinia novopanici
ATTCTGGCTAAATTCCCTCAATGCTGTGCAGTCAGGCCAGCTAAAATCCCTCATTTCTCCTGTACCTTGTAGCTAAAATCCCTCACTTTTGTCTATATAAGGGGGCTCTCCTCCAGTTGTTTCCCCCTTCCTCACCAGATTCTGGCATCAGATTTTATTTACACCCTTATTAGTCTTTATCCCCTATAAATACTATCCAGCTGGTCACTTCACTCATCACTCATCACTCATCACTCATCACTCATCACTCATCACTCATCACTCATCACTCATCACTCATAACCCCACTTTATCACCACCAACCTCTGTTCAATCCCCAATTTCATCAATAAACTCTCATCCACTCTTCAACACCCCCTTTTCATCTATCCAAACCCAATCCACTTCTGAACAACAGTAGTATCTTGATACACCCCATCCTATCACTTTATTAAACCTTCCAATCCGAGATTGGGGGGCTTGTTTAGTGTCTAGAATCACAGAAAGGCAGAGGTATCCTCATTCATCCCTTTCAACACTCAGCAAAAGGTCTTCACTGACACTTTTGAGCTTTACAGCGTAGCATAGCGTGTAGTGTAGCGTGTAGCGTAGCGTAGCTCCCCAGGGAGCTACGCTACGCTATCTGTTAGCTATGAGTTACGCTACAGATTCTTCCAAATTCTGTTAGTGGAAGAAAAGCTACGCTAACTGTTAGTGTAGCGGAAAAAAAAAACTAACGCTACAGAAAAATTTCAAAAAAAAAAATTCAGCTACGCTAACCGTTAGTGTAGCTGAATAAAATTACAACTAACGCTACACAAATTTGGGAGAAAAAAAAAGTGCTACGCTAACGGTTATCGGCCATGTAGCGTAGCGGCCCACTGTTGATATGACCTGGTACGTTCTCCCTGACCGAAAGGGCAAGAAAGAAGTAACCAATGCCACACACCTCCCACCTACAGTTGTGGCACCCATGTTACTGTACACAACTCCCACCAAAATGAGGTTGTGACACGCGGGCCCAATGTTCATCAGGGTCAGGGGTCACACACTTATTTTGAGGATAGATTTGAGCTCCTGAGATGTCAGGGCTTCTGGACATATAAGGGCTAAGCTCCTGCTGCAGCAGTTTTTTTTTTTTTGTATCCAACATTTCGAACATATGGGCTTAGAGAGACCCTATAAGTCCATATGTATGGGATTAGACCCCATCAACCCATATTTATGCATTCATGAGCCCGCACTTATGAGAACAACTTCACAAGTCTCAAGACACAGGAGAAACAAGCAAGAAAAGGGAAGCTAGATTGATCCGATAAAGAGAACAGAAACTATGTGGTCAGGATACCAATGTCCATCGCTGCCCAACAAGGAATACATCAATGTGATTTGTATTTTCTCATAAGGGCAACAGATTGAGGACTGTTGTAACCTTGATCATAAGCTGAGATCTGTCTATCAATCCTTCGGAAATATTTGCAGATGGTAGTGAGACAGCAGGTTGTTTGGGATCTGTTGAACAGTCCTTTGTATTCTGCAAAGGTTTTTCAAAGGTGGATTTCTTGTCAATATGCTAAGAGTGTAGAAAATGTTGGCTTGTTATTCTACTTGCAATAGACAGAAGGATAAGGGTTGAAACTTCAAGCTTACCTTGTTTGATAAACGACCAAAATAACTCGATCGGATTCAACTCGCAATGGAATTTAGGCAAGAAAAGGCATATGTGCCCAGCTTCCTTGATGATTGTTTGTAGCAATGTTTGTTTGTTTTGGAAGTCAGATTGAAGCTGAATAACGTTGAACCAACAGCAGTGTAAGCTTTCTTGAGTTGCAGTTGGTGGTATTTGATGGGATTCATTTTCAGTCTGATTGTCTGTAAGTTGAGAATTCTGGGAAACTTACGATTGGATGATCTCCTGAACACACTTTTCATGCGACAAGAAGTAGCCATTGGCTTTGGCTTCTTTGATTAATTGGTCAGATTGACGGCTGGAATCTTCTTGAATCGCTGAGCTCTTGCAAGATTTACATCTGAAGTTTAACAGAGGTCAACCATGTTCTCTCATTTTTTTGCTGTAGTGCTGCCAGAGACCACGCTCTTCCAAAATGACATGTGCACCCTTTTGTTTCCCCACTCGGGTAGGTTCTGGGTGATCACAACTGTAAACAAATGTCTGTACCGTTCCACGGAGGTAATGAGGTATATTAGGATCATCAGAGGGAATGATTGAGTCCCTCATCCAAGCTTGTTTCCAACCAACATTAAGATTCATATTTTGAGCACGCAAAACAGTTGGTGAATAGGCCCCGTGAGCTGAGGAACAATCAAAAATGAAGACAGCGACGGAATTCGGGTGGGTTTGATTAAAGATTGGGATGGCCTTATTGGTTAATTGGTCGCACAAATGTTCCATGTCCCACCACTTATCTCCATTCACTCCTGGGTAGATAACGGTAGCAGCATCGGTCACATTTTTGGTGTTGCTAGGATGTTGAACCTGGTTGCTCGAGGTTGTCAATTGTCCAGTTGATTCAAGGATGAAATCAGATATATGAATGAGCCGGCCATTGTTTTTTGATTGTATTTCACTTGTTCCAGGTAGTAACCATTGTAAGCCCCCCGCGCGGGCTCACTAAACATCAATCTTGTATTACATAATCACGGGTATTTAGACTTCAGCTTCCCCGCACCCCACCTAGTTCAGTAGAGACCTTAACCTTAAACACTTTCCTCTATTACTCCTTTTCCTTTGTTCTTCCTTTCCATCTCATCTTCCCCTTTTCATCTTAATTGTTGTACTGAGAGACCTTAACCTTCCCTTCTACTGAACTAGCAATTCATACCTAGGTTCTAGAAATTCCATCTCCCAAGGCTACAGAGCCTTGATTTCTAGACCACAACCTACACAGTGAAGAGATTGAAATCAATCTCTTACAACCATGCAACCCTGGGTCGTTCTTTTGTGTGCACTGTTGACTTGTTGTGATAGATGAAAACAGTTTCCTTTTGATCCCCAAGAATTTCAGGATCAACAGGTATTGAAGTGTCTAGCTGGTCACCGCTGTATAGTCGAGAGAATTTTTGGAGTTCTTTGTAACGTTTGATGTACTTCTTTCTTGCTTCTACACCATCCTTGCGGTCATGCCCATTGAAATAGATTGATTTATGGTATTCCTGAGGAACAAATCCAAGCTTATACATCCATTTTGTTGCGGTCTTCCAGTCAATATTTTGTGTGATGTTGAAAGAAGGAAATGTATGGTTTAGAACATGGTTGTGGAATGATATTGGAGTAACCTAATTCAATGCTGATTTAGTGATTCATATAAAATTTCACAAGATGAATGATTTGAAATTGGTACTCACCACATCAAGAGTTTGAGTTGAAGCCCATTGAAAGAGTTTGCGACAAAGCTGAATGTTATCAAGTAATGATTTATGATTTGTTTTGTTTCCTTCTCTGTTTTTTATTTCTTTGAAATAAAAAACATGTGTTGCTTGCTGTGCAATCTTGCAAGCATGATAGATTCCACTCTGAGGGCTTGGTGGCTTGGTAGGATCAGGGGGCGGAGCCCTTTGTATTGAGGAGACCGCAGTTTCAAGTGATGCCGTCAAGCTAGGATTTGGCATTACAGATAAAGTGTACTGTAGTCAAAGGTTGTTAAACTTGTATAGGTCAGCAATGATTCCAGTAGGATATTTGTACTTTGGATTCTTATTTAGGTTCTCTTGAGCATGTTGAACTGCAACAGATATTGCCAGGTTGAGCTCCAACCATTTAGATTTAGCATTGTTGCTTTTCTGAGTCTGTGGGCTGATCTTCTTAGGTGCTGATAGATAGTGATTGACTTGTTTGTCCAAACGACATTCCAGTGCGTCTGTTGAGAAGTGATCTTAAATTCTTTCAGGACTGGGTGAGCAATTGTTGGCAAGCTTGTTGCTGGGAGCCAAATTGTTTGTCTCGGGAGTTATCTTGACAAGCCAGTTTCTCATCATAGTGTTATTCTTTCCAACAGCTTTTTCAAATCTTTTCTTGTAGTCACTCTTAGTTGATTGTGGTAAGGGTCGTGGAATAAGTTTCTTTGAAAGTGAGTTTGGATTCTCAATTGGCTTTTGATAACCAGTTTGACCCAAAAGCAAGACATGAGATTTGACTGAGGTTTCATCTTTTTCATCAGAGAAGAGCATCCAGAGAGACTGATCAATTCCATCTCCATCTTCATCATCCACGTTAACATCCTCATCTGGTTCTGAACAGTCGGATTCATTGTTGTTGAAAGAAACATGGAGAAGCTGAATAATATTGTTTGCTTGATTCCGCTCTTCTATCTCCAGTTCCTGGAAGTTCGATATTTCCTCGTCATTAATTACTATTGGTAAGTCAGGGGTTTCACCATGATCATCGCAGAGTATTGGGCTGAGAAAGCTGTTATCTTCATGTATCTTGGAGGTTGATTGGCCAGAGGGTTGTGGGGGAGCTTTCTTGATCTTCAGTGAGGCTATTTCTTTTTGATTTTGTTATTTTTCTTTAGCAGCAGCTCGCCTTCTCTTCCGTTGTGCAGCGTGGACCTTGTTGATAGCCATTCCAGTCGATTTTTTTAAGATTATAATGACTCCAAGCTCGACAAAGCAAGCCTATGAGCCCCCCAATCCACCCTGGGTACCCGGATGGGCCCCCTTACCCGGTCCGGGAACCCGGAATTTTCTCAATTTTTTGGTCCCCAACATTCTGAACACCCAAAAATCTTGTACAGTAACATGGGTGCCGCAACTGTAAGCTAAAAAAATAAATAAAAGTGTAGCGCCGTGGTACTACATCAATGGTGGAGTATAAATGAGGCATAAAAGAGAGGGTCTGGCCGGGAATTGAACCCGGGACCTCACCCAAATGCCTGCCAAAGCCCTAAGGGTGAATCATACTACTAGACCACCAAACCCTTTCGATGACGTCATGATCATTTCAAGATGATATAAACTACACAACACCGGGAGTCAGAAAACTGGCAGCCATAGTGACAAAGTCATGGGCGTTGATTTGTACAATGTCAAGCTCGTGGTGATTCTTGAGAAGTTCATGACGAGCATCTGCTCACAAGATCTCGCCGCGAGACCGGAGACGCGATCGACGCCCGGCGGCGCGAGAGGCAGCCGCAGAAACACGCATAGAGAAGAACCATCAAACGGGCGACGCGATGCTTGCATGCAAGAAAGCGACCAACAAAACAGACAAATATCCTTTGTGCCTGCCAAGAGACCAGAGACGTAGAGAGAAAGATTCCGCATCGGAAATATAAAAAAATGTGTGTCATGGATAGCAACGGGCAGAGAAATCTATGAGAGGTTTTAGAGAGAGAGAGTACATCAAACAAACAAACAAACAAAAAAGAAAAGCGATTGTGACTACTGCGACTCCGCGACTAAAAGGCGGTGTTACCCCCCCCAGTTTCGTCTACTGAGATCATACGGAAACAAACAAGAATATAAAAGAAAAAAAAAAAACGGTGCTTGTCTATAAAAAAAAGACAGAAACAAAAGGGGGGGAAATGGACAAAACAGAATGCAGGCCGAAAACAAGGAAAAGGAGATGGGTGGAAACGATTGAAGATTTTGATTAACAGTTGTTTTTCAAGTTTTCTCTCAGCGTTTTCTCTATTTGAAGATGTCGGATTTTCTATTCTAAACGACGGTGAGAAAAGAGCCAGTTAATGCAAGCTTGCTTTTGAAGGCAATGACAGTTCTTTCAAAGATGGGAAGTCATCTTGGCGGGGTCAAGGTTCTCGAATGCAATCTTGTACTGTGTTGGATGGATAGAAGAACGAAGTGAGTTGACAAGCAACTAGGACCATACATAAGCTAAGGAATATCACTTACGACAACAGTGAACAAGGGATAGGCGGCAACCTTCCCTCTGGCTTTCAGGAATGTGTTGACTTCTTGCGCGGTCACCGTACCCTGCAATTTCTGCCCACCAAGCAATTCGGTTTCTAGCTGGGAGAAGGGTTTCCCGGTTTTGACATATGCCTCGGCACATAATCTGTTTCGACCACCAAAACCTACAGATCATCGTCATGGAAGGGATAGTTAGTTGGTTGGCAGATGATCAATCGAAGTACAGAGTGATCTGTAGCGTACAAGTAGTAATCAAATCGGCGATACCCGCTGATTCTTGAACAAAGGTTTCTGCCTGAGAAATGGGAACGTTTCATTAGCTGGACGCGCTTTGACAGGCCCAAAGGTGAAACACGATCGACGGACCTTGACACCGGAGAAGAACTCCATACTGAAGCTCTTCATTTCTAGTAAGCCGATACGCATGATGGCAGCTGTGAAAAATTATATTGGAATTTTAGAGTTTTGGATTTCCCAATTTCCGGAAAAAGGGAAAGGAAGGGTGGTACAATCTACGAACCTTTGGCGTTGTTGCCCCACCCTAATCCATCACAGAAACCAGCTGCAACGGCGACGACATTCTTCAGTGCTCCACATAGTGACACACCGGCTCGATCTTCGATGATTTGAACGTGGAAGTTATCGGTGTGGAAGAGTCTCTGCCATAATTCTCCTTCCTCTTTAATTCTGTAGCCAATCGTGGTTTCTGAGAACTTGTTTAGGGCGACTGAGATATAAAGGAAGAAGGACTGCATGTGAATATTATGGATGAGATGAGTGGGGCAAGACTCCAAGCCGTCAACTGACCTTCGTTGGCAATGTTGGCACCACTGAGGGCAGCGCAGCTGATCCCCAGCTCCTCCTCGATCACGTCCGCAACGATCTTAATCTTATCCCCCGTCACGTCGACACCTTTGGTCAGCGAGATGGCGAACGCTCCCTCCCCAATCACCTTGGCTTCTCGGAGCTGCCGGCAAATGTTAGGAATAAATTGGTGGGGCAAACAAAAGACCAGCATGGTGGCCGATTTGCATGCTTCGGTTAACGATGGGACAGCTTTCAAGTTAGGTGGTAACTGTATAAAATACAAGTTTTTTTTTTTTTCGGTTCAGTTTTGTGGTTTACTGAAGTGAGCACGGGGATACTCAACTTGTACACCGGGAAGATATTTGACATTCTCGTGCTCTTCATTGATGATGGAGGTCAAGTTTTTGCCATTGACCTAAGATGGATAACACAGCGTGTCAGAGGATGTAGATTCTCTAGCTGGTGAGAATGGGGCAGCATACCTGTTCCTCATATACCCACATGGGCACCTCCTTGTGGAAGTAGTCACTGTGTTTGGCCGCGTTTTCTGCAGCCAATTTGGCGATTGCGGAGCCCCTGCAAGACGAATGCAAGTTGAGATGCACGTAATTAGTGTTGATGGTTTTATCACTCTCAGGACAGGTTGACAGGTGGGATGCAGCCAGGGATACGCATTTAGAAAGGACTGACCAATTTCCCGATCCGACGATCGCTACTTGGTGCTTGACGCGTTGAGAGGAGGACGACATGATGGATGTTGTGGATGACTAGTAACCGACACGTAGGGATTGGCTAACCAAGGAGTCAGATGAGGGGGAAGTGATGGTTCTTGATGGATTGTTGGGAGATGGTTTTTGGAAGTTGATCCGTGAGTTTCGAAACCACTTGCCCGATCAAATATTTATGCCCACGGACTCGAACTTCGAAGTTCGAACTGACTCGAAGGACGCAGATAGACAGCATGACATCACTCGAGCACGCACCCACTCAGTCTAAACACATAGTGCATACAGCTGGACGTGTCTGGAACTTGTTACTGGCGTCAGCTCATAGGACGTCATTTGTAACAGGGCTTGCTACAGATTATTATTATTTATGGGGCTAACACATGAGTGCAAAAGGGACTTCAAAAAGCGTTACTATTTTTCGTAGAAGCTCGGAGCGAAGGACAAGCTCTTTTTATAAAGGGACAACAACTATCTAAATAGGTGATAGAATGAAATGGAGCAAAGACATGATCAGAAGAATGAGTTGTAAAGGACTGTAAGCTGCATCAAACAAGAGGCAACTCTACCATGTAGTGCTCGACTTGTGGTCGAGAAATCCGTTCAGGGGGCGCGAAATGGCTGTTTCTGGTGCGGGCCTACATACTGTAGCCCAGCTACACATTATTCAAGCCGCCGTGTCATCACATTAGCCTGTGCTATGACGTACATACCAGGCCATCGACACTGTCTGCCGCAGACCCGCTCGAGTCCGATGCTTGTCCGAAGTCAGGGCTCCAACCATCTGTCCCAACAAGAAAGATCGACCCGTGTCAACTCAGCAGAGACAACAGTCTTGCACAGCTTCTGCTTCTCCCGCTCACACACGGCTACGGATCATTCTGATCACCCAATCGTCATGTCTTTTGTAGGATGGTCTTCAGGATCATTTTCCATACATAAATATATCTCTTAAACCAGATGAACTTGAACCTTCTTCTTCTTACCATTGCTTGAAGAGCGAGATAAAATGAATAGTGCGGACGGGGGGAATTGAACCCGCATCTCCCCGATGCATGCTGGGTTGCTCTACCATTGAGCTACATCCACAGGTGGTAGGTGTACCCAATATACACCTCTACATTGCTTGCTGATCATATTTCCATACGATGTTTCATTATTCAGTTCCTCCGACTGTTCTAACTGGTGCTCTCTTTGTATACAGTCCCTCTTGATATGTCAGCTACAAACATCACTTTGGGGTGCAACAATTTGTTGGACTTTTTTGAGGGGGCGCGCTAAATTGAGGCCACTTTTTGGACACATCCCAAACCCACTCCTAGTGGGCCTGGGGATCACCTCAGAGGAGCACTGACACCTCTTCAAGGTATAGGGACCTCAAGCCTTGCTGAAGCCCTATGCCTGGATATCTTTGGAGTTGGTCAACCTTTCCTCAGACAGAGCATTTTAAATAGTTTCATGAAAAACAAAAGGACAAAAAGTGAACCCAGAGAAAAAAGATATGAATCAAGTAAAACAAAAATAAATTAACAAGAAGCAAGAGACAAACTGAATGAAACAAGTGAAAGATCTCAAATTAAAAAAAGAAAAAAAAAAAAAAAAAACAAGACAAGAAATAAATATAAAAAAATCAGGGCTTTTTCCAGTGCTGGAGCTCAAGATAGCTAACCCCTATGTTTCTCTTGTTTTACTTTTTTTTTCCCATGAAAATATTCAAAATATTTTGTCTCAGGACATTAGGAAAAGTTGGTGTACCCCAGCTGAGGTATACAGCTATGGGGCTTCAGCAATTATTGGTGTTCCTACTCTAAGAAAAATGACAACTAAGATTGCTGATTGCTTGATCAAAGTCTGTGAGGTAACTTGTGAAAACTGAAGACAAAGTGCTTATAATGGCTACACAGAAGTATTCAGTGTGCCTGATATATTCAAGGTTAAAAATGGGTGGATTTTCAAGCTACTCACCAAGTTAAACATATTCAATTTGAAGGTCACCTCACTTTGAAAATCAGACTCAGTGAAAATTTTCAACCTCAGGCAAGAAACAAGCCAGAAGTTAAAACCACAAAAATCACCCAGGAGTCCAGAGGCCCCTCACCGCTAATGTTGAGGGGAACACAGGCTATTAGGATGGAGTTTCATGGATACTTGTGAGTGTTTGGCAGATCACAAAGGTCAAGATAGTTTTGATTCAGTTTGGAAGAAATACATCCTCTGAAGCTGAATGAACTGCATACAAAGTTTTGGAAGCATACATCCACTATAAGCATCTCAACATCTAAATCAGCTTCCCACTCATCCAGTATCATAATCAGATAATAGTAAGTCACCTCTCCTGCCCATAATTTACTCTTCTATTTTATTTCTCACCTCATTATTTGATATTTGAACCAGCCCTGCTGCTCACCTGTTCCTCTCCTCCCTCCCCCTCCTTTTTTTCTGTGATTTTTATCATCAAACAAACTAAATATGTTTCTATCCAAAGAGAATTGTTTATAAACTACCTCAAAGACATGGAACTGGTCCTTACAAGATTAAATTCTTACCAGTACCCTCTTTCAAGTCATACAGAGGAGGATAGTTTATCATAGCTTATCTCAAGTAATACCATGAAAAAACTAATGTCACTTGTTCAAAGGGTTCCTTTGTAACCCAGTATGTCGCTTGATAGCAAGTGACACTAGTTTTTTCATGGTGTACATTGAAAAAGAGTTTAAAGGTTTTATTCTTCCCAAAATACTGTACTTAACTCACTTCAGCTTTGAGTAGAGCAGTAGGATTCATAAAAAAATATATCCTTCATTTTCTTGAGTCTTTTTAATTATTTTTATCTCTCTTTGATGAAATACAACCTTATTTGAGAAAACAATTTTTTTCCATTATTTCAATCTGAAGGCACTGGTTTGGAAAGATGGCTGTGAGCATGGGAGAGAAGACTAGACCTCATCTACAACTTGAGCCACTGAAAACATCCAGTAAGTTTTCATTGAGTGAACTCACATCCTGTCAGCCTCTATTCTACTAGAAAAAGGTTTTAAAGGCACTGTTTGTGCTGAGAGTGTTCATGAATGGTGTTTTAGAAGGATAAGAAGATTGTTGTGATGGTTTAGGTTGGAAATGATGCTGATTGTATTCACTTGTGTAACAAGCTATATATAGTACTATATACAAGCATAATGATATGGTAGTTGACTGTAATAGGACTCCAGGTATAAGCATACCCATTTCCTAACAAAGATGTAATGGCTTTTCTGTAATGAATATTGAATAAAAGATAATAGCTTCATCATATGCTGTAAAGCTCTTCTCAACTTCCTATTTCAGAGAGGGAAATCCAGAATGAAAATTTCATCCTTCCTTCTGAGAAAGTCAGAGGATATTCTGAGGGTTGGAAGTGATGAAAATCATGGGTTTGAGTATTACTGCCAGGTTTGAACTCTTGTAACAACTGAAGAATTGAAACAAGAACACTAAGTACTTAAAGTACCTAAAGAATCATGCCAATGAAATTTTGGATGTTGATGGATAAAGATATCCAATGAAATGAACACTGAGAAATACTAATAGTTTGATTTATTCTATAAAAAATCTGGAGTTTTATAAAAGAATTATTTGCTTTTTTGCACATTTATGGGTGACAGTTAGACTGGGAAGCAATCCTAGAAAAGCTGAGAATTTACATATCTCCAAGAATGTCTCAGAAGTGCTCGAGGAAAGCTATGAGGGATTTCTCAGGGGCTGGGAACTTTCTCAGAGGTCTTAGGAAGGGAAGGAGGGTGTATCAGGTGCTCAACATATGTCACACTTAATCTAATGATGTGATTTATAATTTCTGTGACAGCTCTAGGGTACAATAATTGTTGTGACAGATCTGAGGTACAATGATTGTTGTTCCACATGTTGTGGGTGCACTTAATTCCTCTATCATGTGGTTTGTGCACTGAATTAACTTATTTTGAAATCATTTACAGTCAATCCACATGATTTTAGGTTTTCCTAGTGGAGCCTTGGCACTTGAATCCTTTGACTTCTAAAAAAGCAAAATTATGAATTTTTCATTAGGTTTTAACCCAAAGAAGGTTGATCTGACCTAGCCAGCTCCACCTGGTGTTTGAGATGAGTGAGCTCAGTAAAAGAAATAGGTAAATCTTAGTGAGCTAGATTCATAGATTGTGTGAGCTTGGTGAACTGAAAAGAAAGAAAAAGTTTATAGGGGCAAAAAAACAATTTTCTCTTTTCAAAAAGCAGCTTTCTGCCCAGTTTTTGCATGCAATTAAGGTTAACCATTATTTACTAAATATTCAGCAGAATAAAACTGTGCACAATTATTTGATGGAGTTTTGGTGGATGCAGTTACCTGGGGAATATGAGTTGTGATGATGTTACCTCTCTGACTGACACCTTCAGTCAAGAGTTGGAACACCCCTTGAAGTGTTGAGGGGAACACAGGCCACAGGTGCTGATGTTTCATGGACGTCTGTGATAGTTTTCAGATCAAAAAGGAAATGATGATTAGATTCAGTGAGTGAGAAGAATAAGCTGTGAGACATGACAAACTATTTCCAACTTGGTTCAATCATACATCCAATCAAAGCATTTCAACATGAAGGTTTAGTCCAGAATAGGTATTGTGAAATGTAGGAGCCCCTATTATCCATACCTCACAGTTTGCCAAAAAAAAAAAGAACCTACTTGCCAGCCCTTGTTCTTAGTTTCCATTTCACCAATGTTTTTTTCTTGTTTATATCACCAGGGGAAAATTTTGGGCGATTGCATAGCAAGTGCCATAAATGGTACAAAGGAACCTTTGTAATTTTTATGGCACGTTCTATACAATCTCCAGAAATTTTCCCCTGGTGTATATATATATATCATTAGATCCATAAACCATGTACCTGGCAATGCATGATGACAGATGATGACTCCATGTTAATAATTTTCCAGAGGCACAATTTTGTGGCCATTAATCCAGTTCACAATAGCCCTGTCTCAGAAAACTTTATGCAGGTACTCAGTGATTTTATCCAGGTCAGGGTTTTTGTGGTGCATACAAATCTGAGTTGTCTGCGGAGTGCTAAATTCAACTGAATTTTCATGCCCAGCAAGCAAAGAGTTTATGCAATCCAGCAGCCCAAGTGCTCCTTAGCCTGGTTCACATTGAGACCATTGACACCATTTGCAACCCTCTTGTCATAAAATTTTGACCTTTTTTTCCCAAGTCCTCAAATTGGTCCCAAATGGCTGAACCTGATGAGTCAGATCAGGGAAAAGTCCCAATGTGGACAAGGCTATTGTATGATAGCAGGATGGATTGCGGCCTTGGGCCCAAGAAGAAGACTGGCAGAGTGAATGTTCAAAACCCTCAAGGGTTATACATGACACAGCATAGAAAGTAATTCCTTAGCCAAAAATCTTGAAGAGATCACAACTCATGATTGAGCTGTCACCAAAAATGTAACCACACATGATGGGCAGCAAGGTCAACCGCCGAGTTTACAGTTAGAGCCCCCACTTCCTCAGTGTTAGGGAGATTCTGTGACTACGCAGCAGGACGACTTGAGTGGCTCAGCTTCACTGCATGAAAATATCGGGCATGCGCCGACTGACCCGGCTGTCATACCACATACCCATCAAGGGGATGGCCAGGTGACTTCGACACCACAGAGGGTGGGAATTATATGCACGAGAATCTCCGGGTGCTGGTGCGCACAAGAGAATGAGATTGGGAAGAGCATAATTATCGTCATAGTTGGACATAATTGTTCAGGGCAAATTGGATATGATTGAAATTCATGCCTCGATCACAACCACACCACCAGCAGCCTGAAATGAGACATTAAGAAAAGGCGAGGGAATGGGGGAGAAGGTTGGAAAGTACAAGCAAAGCGAGAGTGGGGAAGAACGAGTGATGGACAGGGGTCAATAAACGAAAAAAAAAGCAGTCAAGGGGCGGGGGGGATGAGGGACATGAAGGACCGAGATCATACCTTGATTTTCTCCTCGGCCCTCTTGGAAACAAATCGAGCCTTGACGATGAAAGGAGTGGAAGGTAGTCGGCCCTTGGCCAGGACTTTGCCGTAGCCGTGAGCGGTTGTGTCGATGACGGGGACCTTGTCGCCCTGTGGTTTCCGCTGACCCTCGGGTAGCAGTGACTGTCAGGATCGAGAGAGAAGTAAAATGTCAGATGGGTGTGGTTGATGCGTAGTCAACATCCTCTCGACCAAGGGCGTTTGGAGTCATAGGATCGCTTACGACCAGCCTGTCGACGTTGATGACGGGCTGCCAGTATTGGTTCTTCGTCTTGTGGAAGTACCTCATTCCGACCTTTCCAAAGTAACCATAATGGTACTTATCGAAGTCTACACGATTGTTTCAGAACAAACAGCGGGTGGGAGTTGATCGGGTCAATTATTCCATCTTTAAACTAAATTTGAAGGTTGGGAGGGGATTGAAGACAGACTTGTTCTGTGGTGATGTTGACCACCGGCGAGACCACGACCACCGGGATGTTTGCGGTGTTTGCCGACTCGTCCGTGTCCGGCTGAGACGTGACCACGGTGTTTGCGGGTGTTGGAGAACCGAGTTGGCATGTTAGCTTGAGGATGGGGATGACCGTTGTGCGATGTCCGCGGGTGGGGTGGATGCTGCTGTAGACCGTCCGCTGGCCCACCGGGCGCTCAGTAGGGTTAGGTCTTTGTCAGTATCGTCAGTGCTCTCCGCAGCTGCGCAGCACTCCTCCCCCAACCCCCGCACCCGCGTCACACCCACGTTCAAGTCGGCCCGCCTTCGCCTCACAACCATCGTTATTGGAGGAACTCTGCCTTCACCAGCCCACCCGACGCGAAGGATGAGTCAAGAGTCGCATTTCATCCACCGTAAGCACCTCCCTCCCACAGCTGTCGATTTCAGACCTGCTTCCTCCTCCTGACTCGTAGTAGTCCGCATGATGAGATCGTGTACCATATAATCAATCTGTCAATCCCATGAGCCTGGATTTCTTCAGGCGGTGACAAGATCCAAACACGTGAAGTTCCAGCCAATCAACTGAGATTCTTCGTCGCTGATCTCTTTCCGAACCTTTCTCTTTCTTGACATAAATACTTAGATCTGCACGAGCGCACCGAACCAAGCTGACCAACATGCATTCCTTCATCCTAGATTCTGCAGCTCGATCCCACACACGATTATGTGCTCCATGGCGTGAATAGGTGTTTGGGTCAGTGCGAGCTACGTGCATCTCGCCTGCGTGTAGTCTGGAGGTGAGCTGTATCACTCCAACTCTCCGCGATGGGCCCGCCACCGCTCCAAAACACCACGGGGACTTTTTCCTTTAAACCAAGACGGGGATGCTGTTTCATGCCGGAAGTGCACCTCTGATTCTGAATCGTGCTGTACTTCTACAGGAGGGTTTTAAACCAAGGTTCCTATGCAACGTGTCATGCACATGAGTATAACTCGACTGTTGTCATGAGCTGTAATGGCGTTGTAATAAAAGTGGTTTTCCTTATTTCTCAGTCTCCCTTCTTCTTTTGTTTCTCTTATCCGCTTACCTTTGTATTTTTATTTTACTTCAAAATGAAATACAAAAATTTATACCTTTATGAATCCTAAGCTACGTATAAGGATTTGTGAATCTGACGTTAAGAAACACGTCGCAAAAGTTTAGCTCGGCCTGATCACGTAGCGGTCTTCAACTCAATGGGGAAGAGAGACCGGCACGGGAGCAGACCAATGAAAACTAAATACATGACTGCGCAGCAAAGATTAGGTTTGAAGTGATGACAAATGCTCCGGACAACAATCAAGATTAGAGCATCTCCAACGGACTTGCTAAACCGGGACTCGCGACCCCGATTTAGCGAGTTTGGGCAAAATCTGGGGTCCAGTGGACCCGCTACCCGACTCGCCAAACCCATCCAGGGTCATCCAAACTCGCCAGAGGCCGCTCCCTTTGGCGAGTCAACCTCCAACCCGACAACAAGCAACTCTGTCCGCAAGTCGTCCAAATCCCCTCCCCAGCAGCCCATCTATCCCTTCCTTCCTCCACACATATACATACACAAATCACTCATGCCCTCCTCTGATGTCAATCCGATGTTGTTGAAATCGCTCCCCTCCTATCTGGCAACCTTCTTTCAGGCCCAATCACACCTAGCGAATCCAATTTATAAGAAACTTCTGTTTCAAACAAGGAACATGAACAAATGGAACTGAATGAGAGACCAGTTCCAAAAAAAAAAAAAAAAATTGAAGATAAACCAAAAACCACATAGGTGGAGGTGGTGGGACCATTGCGTTCTGGTATGCCCAACGAAGCCGAGTGGTCAGATTTTGGCAGGTCGCAACTCGCCACATTGGGCGAGTCCGCTGGAGGGATGCTAGTGACACATTGGTGACAGCCTGTGAAATGAGCTCCAGGGCTGTGATCCAGTGTCTGAACAGCCCAGGGACCATTGGAGATGCTCTTAGGTTTGGGACGAGTTAAGTTTACAACCGTGTACCCTAACTCTCACACTACGGTTGTTATAACCACGTAAGCGGAATAGGTATAAAGAAAGATTAATGACTTCTCAAGCTTGGCAATCTTATTCTCTGGAATGAGATTCAGAGTCATATGTGAACTGAGACAATCATGACCTAACAAGTGCTTAACAACTTGTGAACAAGTGTTTAACAACTTGTGAACAAGTGTTTAACGACTTGTGAGGGTTTCATGCCCTTACAAATCTTGCCCGACGCTCTTTGACCCTTATGTGAGTTCTGGGCAGGGACAGCTTGGTGGGCCGGGCCACATTGCCTGTATCTTACATATTCGCCGAATTGGCGAATCGGCCCTGAATGACCCTTGAAGCATGTCTCTCATGCGGCGCGGACGTATGCGGCGAGCTCATCCGAGACGGTTGAGTCAAGTCGTGATGCGACACCAGGACTCCACCGTCACCCCCGCGCAATCTCTGCTCTGGTTTCGTCCCGCTGTGTAGGAATGTTTTGGAAGATGGGAGGAAGACGGACGAAAGAAAAGAAAAGATGGACTTCTGCCACAATTGGCGATATTCCGGGCGACAAAGCGGTGTTGGAAACGCATACATTCTCGTACCGGCTGTATTAGTCCCAAGTCCCTCCCTCCGGTCGGGCGGCCCTTTGGGCCCCCGGCCATTGTGTGAGGTTCGCCTAAGGCATTGCCCCGAATGACGGGACACGGGGGAAATCCCGACCCCTGACCCCTGGGGGTCAGGGGTCGGGATGGAGGTTGGCCAACCCCCGTACCCCCGGGGGTCATCAGACACAGTGAGAGGGAGGAGCTCCCTGCTTATGATTTGCGATTGCGACTGGTTCACCAAGTCGTAAAGCAAATGAAATCAAGATTGAGTCATTCTATTTTTCTAGGGGACATGATTGGAAGTCCAGAAACAAGACAAAAAAAAAAAAAATCATATATCGAAGGACTGAAACCAATCCTTCAAGCACAGTAACTGCTCGATGGTTCTAGGCTTGAGAGCAGACCGCTGCCATGATACGATCCTGCGGCCCTTCAAAAAAACTCGTTCGGAGGCCGCACTAGTGGCTGGTATAGAAAGGTATCGGCGAGCCATAAGTGAGAGATTTGGGAATGATTTTTGTCGAGTTTCCCAGTAGGGCAAGACTTGAACTCCCTCGGTCTCAATGTCTTCTTTCAAATAGCGAGCAATCTCGACTTGTATTCCTTCGATCTCAGGAGGTGGTTGATACAAAGCTGAAGAAAAGAAACTTTTTGATTTTTTACTTCCAGAGGCTGATTGTGGGGCTGGGTTGTTTCTGAGACTGTCGGGCAACTTGTTGTAAAACCGCTGAGCTTCAAACTCGAAAGTCGATACAATGTCAGAAACAGAAACATTGTACTGTTGCAAAATGAATGGCTCGTGATTTTTCCAGAATGTTGTCTTGAATTTGGGGTCAAGAATCATTGAACATATGTAGGCTGGTTTTTTGAGGGCACCGTGCAGGTATTGATCGATCTTATGAATCATCTGGTTGGCAGGTTTTTTGATCTGAGCTTGGTCATAAAGACCTTGTTGGGCTGAGTGAAGATGTTGTATCAATACTATATAGACCGGAAGTGCGGTATTGAGAGTAGGGTACTTGGATGCACAAAGCATCTCGGTGGCCTCACTAAGTGGTTCGAGTAGCTTCATTATTTTGCGAGCGTGATTCCACTCCATGGGTGATAGAAGGAAGTTCTTGGTTTCGGCATTTTGGCTACAAAAGTGGGTGCATGACTTTTCAAGCAAAAGGGCACGTTGAAACATCGAGAAGGTTGAATTCCAACGTGTGGAGACATCGATTTCAAGACATTTAATTTTTTGTGCATGTAGTTCAGGTTGGCAAGAGTGGACTGCAATCGAAAATCGCTCGCGTCGCTGAGGGGAGAAGCGGACCCAGGTACACAAACCATGAACCCGTTTAATTATGGTCTTCAGGTTGATGTTTGCCCCATCGGGAGGGGAAACCAGGGAATTGATATTCATCGGATATGAGGTGGAGTCACTAGTTTCTTCCTGATTGTTTGCTGCCATCGAGACTTCCTGACCCTCGTCACTATCGTCAGATGAACCAAGAGCTGAGATTCCAATTTTTGCTGCTAAGTTGATCACATGAGCCATACATCCTAGAATTTGTGTCGAGCTTTCAAAGTGAGGGATTCGGATGTCCAGTTCGTCTGCCATCTTGGCATTGACCGAAGCGTTATCTGCAGTGACCGTATGTAGCTTGTCAATTACCGAGTATTTTTGAAGGGCCTCATAGAACAGTTCGGCAAACTTTTTGCCACTGTGATTGCCTACAAATTATAAGAAGGCAATCAGTATTTGACATTGATGATGATGAAAAAAATAAAGATTTCACCTTCAACATGAGGGACTGCAACCGTGAGATCTTGCATCTTAAAGTCTTCGTCAATGAAGTGGGCTGTTATTGCCATGAAGGCAGTAACGTTAGGTGCTGTCCAGGCATCTTGCGTAAAGGATATTGATAACTGTTTAGCGAGGTAGTCGTTTTTGATGGTGTTTTCAGAAGAATGGTACATTCGCGCCACATGTGTCGAAATTGAATCTTCATTAGTCGTCTTCACAAGTGGCATTGCATCCTTATTAACTAGTCGGATAAGATCATGGAATGATTTTCTTTCCACAAAAGCAAACGGGAGATCACAATCGGTGATCATATAGACCAAAGCTGTTTTGAGGGTGTCGTTGTTGAGTTCAAGCTAAAATAAAAACAAATCAGAAAAAAATACAAAATCCTCCTTTGATTCATCAGGCTTAGCTTACCTGTGGCCGGACAATGCCCTGATCGCACCATTTCTTCATATCAAGGTGTTTCGACATTTGAGTTTTTTTGGAAAGGTTGGGATCGACTAGTTGATGTTGCTGTAAAAGGTGGCCATGAAAGGTCTTTGTGCTCGAGCTTTTGTCCTTTTTCAATTTTCTTCCACAAATGTTTCCGGATTTGACGATGACTTGACAAACTACATATCCAACCTCATCTGCTTCTTTTAGATGATTCCACACCCAACTGCGCTTGGATGAACCATTTGCTGCCTCAGGTTGGTTATCTTCAGAATCAATTTCTTCTATGTCGATTGCTGAAGGAGTGTCAGGGGGATTTTTTTTTTTGCTGTTTTCGAGGGTGTCGGGGTTTTTTCGTTTCATATTTATTGGTACTTGTTGTATTTTTTTTTTTAAAAAAAAAAAAATGAAAACATCCCCGGGGGTTCAGGGGTTAGTCCCGATTATTCAGGGTTCGTCCTTCGGGATGACACTGAAACCCCGTCCCGACCCCCGGGACGATACCTTAGGTTCGCCCTCAGGCCAACAATCCGTTTATGGTGCAAGTCTCTCCGGAGGTGGGCGCAGCGCCCCCCCTTAAGTTCGATGTGACTCGCACCGGTGAAGCCTAAGTTTCCTCCTCTCCAGACTCATCGAGTCTCCATGTTTTCCGGAAGCTGCACCGTAGCGTCACAGAGGCGCTTCCGACTATGATTCACTTGCGAAAGGTGTTGCACCAATCCAACAACTTCTCATTGACCATAGCTACAATGAAGATCCCGGGTAGACTTGCCTGTCTGTTGGCGTGTCTAGTCGTTGTGGGCGTCCGCTGCTCGCTGGCCAAGCCTGCAGGCACTCCGGAGGAGGAATGGTCGCAGTGGGTTGATTGGTCTGACCCCATGCTAGACGACGCCATGCCATCATCCATGGCCCCAGCTACGGAGGCAGGCCACTACACGTTCAGGGCTCAGAGTCAGCATCCCACCGGCATCCTTACCTCTTTACGAGACCAACCTCCTCAAGCCGGCTCCCAGTCGACCGACGCGGCGAGGGGTAGGGGGGATACGCCTTGGGAATCATTAGAAGCGATCGAGGACTTCCTGATCAATCAGCCCGACGAGGGAACAATTCTGTCAGAGCACCACAATGCCTCCCCATCATCAGGAGCTCCACAAATACTTGACAGCCTCCAGCACATGCTTTACAGCAGCCCTACAAGCCCAGCTCTTGCGTCCTCGCATTCCGCCTCGTCCTCCATGATCACTGCCACCACCAATCAAAGCAAGCGGAACAGCCCCCCGCGGATTGAAGTGCCCTCTGAATCCCCAGCACTTCCTATAACTCAGCTCTCCGCAGGCCCACAACTTAACTTGATACCACTTCACTCTGATATCCAATCTGAGCATTGCCAACCATATTTTGATTCAACTTCAAAGCCTCCTTCTCGAGGGCGACCTCGAAAGCGCAAAGAGAGGCCTCAAGGGGTGCTTGATGAACTTACTCATCCGGTTTTGGGTTCCGTCCAGGGGAGCAAAACCTTGCCTGCGGAGCCTCCTGAAACACTACCTCCACAGGCTCCCTTCACGTTTAATGTGTCGCTCTTTCAACTTGCTGGCATGGCTGATGTCTCTGCTGGTGAACGTCATCTCCAGCAGAAACAGATTGATGGGATTAGAAAGGTGATGGAAGCCTGCCCAAGCAAGTTATTGGTCATCCCGGAGGAAATGTTCTTGGAATACTCTAAATTCTATTGCTCCTACCTCCGCAAACAGGCTAGCCCACCAAATAGACAGGAGGGATCAAATATAAATCATGCAAAAAGTTCTGTAACATCGAAGACTCGAGATGCAATTCGGAAGCTTAGACTAAGAGAAAAGGTGGAGGAATTCAACGAACATGTTGACTTCTGGTATGCTCGGTGGTTTGCAAACACTGGGATTCATTTCAAAACCAATCGCCAACTAGCTCATTATAAATTTATCTCACCGCTCCGACGCTTCACCATCCACTCACTATACTTGTTTTACGTTGAGATGATTTCCTCAATTGTTCCGAGAACATCTCAGAGTGAAACCCTTACCAGCGAGCTCAAATCAGCCCAAGAAGCGTTTGAAAGTTTATCCAAAGCTGCTAACAAGCAGGTAGCAAGCAGGGGTGACAATCCGTCAAGCAACAACGCAGTGGTTGAAGGGTCAGTGGGTGAGGTGGCTGATAAGTTATTAAACGAGGCTGCCAAAAAACTCAATGATCAGAGCGCTTCAGGTTTAATTTTCAACATTTTCCCCTCCCTTTGGACCTATCTTGAGTTTTGGATGGACACAAACCGCCCTCACATCTTCAAACACCCAAGTCAAGTTGATGGTGAACTCCCAGTGAACAGCAAAGCATTTTTAAATGCTGTCTTCCTTCACTCATATACTGCTCTATACAAGAGATACTTCCTCTATCAACATAAAGCCAGTCAAGTTTTTTGGTCAAAACAAAAAAAAACTATTAAGTAACAGGAAAATTATGTCACTATAAATTCTATTTGTCATTTTGGGTTTTTCTCTATTAGCCTGGTTCAAAATGAAATTTTTGGGCTTCTGAGTTTGCATAAAGTCTTTGCTTTCTGAGAATAAAATATCAAGCTAAAATTAGTTCTCAGCAAACACCTCAGCTACCTCATTTGGTAGCTTAGCTTGGAAACATCATACTATACATTTTTGCACAAATTGTCAAATCCCCAGCTTCTTCCTTTTTTTATATCTCACCACTTTGACAGCCTTCTATGTTCCTCATGATCCTTAGTTCTCAAGTAATTAACTCATTTCAGAAGTATTCCAACTTCTTAGTTACTGCAGCTGATTCCAACCACCATCCTCTGCAAGCCAATTTTGACTTCAACTTTTTCTTCTAATTTTTAGGGGAGGAGGAGCATTAATCTGACAGCAGATAACTCCATGTCAGTATGATATCTCATCCATTGATGAGCAGTGTGAGGGTGAGAAAACCAGAATGCATGCTGTGAGCTGAGGAGGGACTATTATGGGAGATGACCAACTGGAAGGGAAATTCACCTGTGGTGAGGACAAAGAGACAAGAGGAAAGGGTGAGTAGTGTTGCATGATGAGCCAAAGATTAGCAGAGGCAAAAAGAGAAAAAGAAAAACAAAGTAGAGACAATAGAAAAGAAAGTAGAAAGTAGACCTGAGAAAACCAAAATGTGCACTTTGAGCTGAATAGGAAATATTCTGGGATATGATAAAGGATAAGGGAAATTCTCCTGTGGCGAGGACAAAGAGAGAAGAGAAAATAGGGATGTAAGGACCACATATTGGTCCATCACTAAATCCTAGGGAAAGGTTACTACAACTAGAAAATAGTCTAGGAGAGTGTTTCTAGAATCAGATATGCTTTTCAAGATACACTAGCTCTGTAGGGGGAAATTTGAAGACTCTCCAAAAATGAATTAGAATAAGTGAAAGGTGAAATGAGAGAAACAGGATAGAGGAGATAATGAAGGGTGATTGGCTTACCTAGCTCTGTAGAGGGAAATTTGAGGACTCTAGGTAGCTTGGAGGGTGAGGGAAGGAGCCATATTTGAATTGACTGATGATTTGATATTTTTGAAAGATGAAGTTTTGAGTTTTTCTTGTGGTGGTGTGATTCAGTTTGGGGGATACCTGAAAGGCAGAGGGAAAGCTACAGGGTTTGTACATCTACAAATGGTATAGCTCTGGAGGGCCAAAATGTGATTCTAGATCCCCTTATAGCACCTTTGGCAGAGGTTCTAAACAGGTGTTTGGGATATAAATGTTAAATAGTACCATGATTTAGCTCCCAAACTGAAATTGAAGATTCTCTCAGTTTTGTTGCCTCCAGAATCCTCCAGTCTCTGTGTTTTTTGGAAACTGCAAAGTT
This sequence comes from Puccinia novopanici, assembly GCA_004348175.1. Classification (NCBI taxonomy): domain Eukaryota; kingdom Fungi; phylum Basidiomycota; class Pucciniomycetes; order Pucciniales; family Pucciniaceae; genus Puccinia; species Puccinia novopanici. Next base: position 22,606 of record SMGU01008955.1, read on the forward strand.
TCAAGGTTTTTCAAAACCTTTCTTCCATCCTAAATGGAGGAAAAATAGACCTATTTCTCCATTTGGAATGGAAACCCTGGCAGAGCTGGAAAAGGATAGTTCACCTGCTGATCCAGCTCCCCCAGCTCAGGAACAGAAAGATTTTTTAGAAAGATGGATGGGAATTTATTTATTATAAAAAGATATAAAATCAGACAATAGTCTGGAAAGTACCAACTAACTTGATCAGTGGGGCTTAAGTGCCAATGCATGGAGTTCTATTGATGGGGCTCAAGTACAAACAATAGGAAAAATATGGTAAGGAATTAGCGCTGGACCCCGTACCCGGCACTGCCGGGTATACCCGCGGGGATTCCGACGGGCACGGTCCACGGGCTGGGGTGCTGAGGCTACAATAAGCCTCGGGTACAGCCGGGTACGGGCTTTGGCCACTGCTGCTCTTATCCGCGGGTACCCAAGGTTTTAATGGGGCACAGGCAGGACAAATGAGTGAAGATTGTGTTTTTTATTTTGTATTTAAATACTTGTAATAGACTTTTTTGTTTTAAAAATATATATAATGAGAAAAAAAGGAATCAAGCCATGGCTTCTTCGCCATCAGAATCATCATCACTGCCAGGGACATTGGAATTGGGAAGGGTGATGGATGAAATATCCATCATCTCCTGGTATTTCTGATACCAGTCTTTCACACAAACAAGATGCTCGATTGAGGTTGCACTAAGACTGTGCTGCTGAGATCCAATAATGGTTTTGGAACAAGAAAATACCCGCTCTGATGGAGCACTCGTAGCTGGAATCCCGAGGTAACTTTGGGCCATCAGCGACAAAGAAGGATACACCTTCTTGTGTTGGGACCAGTAGGTGATAATGTTAGTCGATGGCTTCTCATTGATTTCCGCAATGTATTGATCGATTTCGGCGTTGAGATCCTTGGCGATTGTCTCTTCACCAAATATATCAGCTTCAATGATTGATAGAGTTGGTTCGCTTTTCTTATTTTTTTTTTTTGATGTTGCTGAATTCTGCATCTTGCTGGGGCTACGATCGAACGACCTTGCCTCAAATTTGAAAGACCGTAAAGCCGCATCCATTGTGAGGGTAGAAATACCCTGTTCAGACAGAAATCCTAAGTTTTTTTCCAGGTGCTTGAGTTTGATTTGGGGGTCGAGTATCATGGCACAAATTGGAGCTGGTTTTTCGAGGGCTAAAACCAGATATTTCTTGAGCTTCGCAATCATCTGGTCTGCCGCGGGAATTAGTTGAGTAGAATCATAGGTAAAGCGGATTTGGTAAATATTTTTTATGAGTGACATGTATATCGGTAATGCCATACTGAGTGTTGGATATTTTGAGCGACATAGAATCTTTGTTACGTCGTTGAGGGGGGATAAAAACTTGGTCATTTGATCAACCTTGTCCCACTCATTCTGGTGGAGTGAAAATTTGGATGCTTTGCCTCTAGAGCCACAATAAGTTGTGCAGACCGCACGGAGTTGTAATGCGCGATTGAGCATGTCGTAAGTAGAATTCCATCTGGTCTTCACGTCCAGAATCAACATCCTCAGTATTGAGGACACAGGTGTTTCGCCACTCGATTGGCTGTTCACGAGATTGACCGCAGCTTCGAACCCTTCCCATCGTTGGGGCGAGCCTTAAACATAAGTCGCGAGTCCATGAAGGCACGCAACAATTGATTGCAGATTCAAGTTCTGACCATTGGGTGGATCGACAAGGTGATCGATGTCCATTCTCCCAAGGGTAATCTCCGATTCACCATTTTCAATGACTCCACTATCCTCACCGAAAACCTTAATGCCATTGTGAGCTGCCAGGTTAATGACGTGTGCCATACAACCAAGCAGGTGTTTGTTGGCCTCAAAGATCCCTCCTAGCCGATGTTCAACGCGTGCAGCCAACATTGAATTGCTTGACGCATTGTCGGCCATGATGCTAATAAGCTTGTCTGAAAGCTTAAGCTCGTCCAGCGTGTCCACAAAGAGGTCTCCAAAATTGACCCCTGTGTGTCGTCCTATGAAACAAAAAAGTTTAATAAATGAAGACGGAAAAAGAAAAATTAAAACAAAACTTACCCTCAACTGCAGGCATGCCAATCAGGAGGTCCAGAATCTTCCAGTCAGGTGTAATGCCGTGCGCAGTGATTGCCATAAATGCCTTCATGTTGGGTGAGGTCCAGGCATCGACAGTGAAAGAGATGTGCTTCATTGTTGAAAGAATCGTCATATTGTGGTTTCTGTGCGCAATAAAGATGCGATTGACAATGCTCTTGATGGACTTCCGGCCAAACTCCATGTGCGAGACTTGAGGGTTGAGAAGTTCTAAAAGATGAGTGAAGGATGGTCGCTCAACAATTGAAAAAGGTACATCCGCCTCAGCGACCAAGTATCCTATTGCTTGTCTTAAACGTTCACCCGTGAGAATAGGCTGCAACAGATCAGATTCAGCAAGAAGATTCAGTCCACTATGATGCAATGAATTGAATTGAGGACAGAAATATTAAAAAAAAACTTACACGATGCTCGACCCGTTGGCGCTTCATCAGTCTAGGGAGTAGCAGCTGGTTTGTTTCTTCTTGTTTTGGAGGAAGGATGAGATGCACCCGCTTGAGGTGCTCGATCATTGACTTTGTGCTGCTGGTTGAATTGCGGGCTAGAAGGACTCCACAGGGGCTGCCACTTTTCTTCCTATTGGGTGCAAGGCATTTGACTTTATTTTTATCGACGTTGAGCTTGAAGTGACTCCAAACCCAGCTCTTCTGTGCTGGTTTGGGAGGAGGAATTGTGTCGCCGCAAGAGTCCGGAGTCGTTGATGCTGGTGGCTCGTGTGGAGATCCAAGGACCTCAATGTCCGGCGGACTCATATTGGGATATGATTAAGATATATGGTCTCCGGGGTATCCGAGGATGGATAATCTACCAGCTTGACTCCTCGAGCCTCGGGTCTGGCCTTTGGCGGACCTGCCAGCCAAATACCCGCCGGGTAACCGGACACGGGTCAATTACCCGCGGGTTATGGCAGGGATAATGGGTATATCCGTGTCCCAAGCCCCTCTGCGGGTATGTCCGATCCAGGCGGGTAATTCTCGGGCAAGAGACTTGGTGAACCTGACCCGCGGGTATACCCGGCTGTCGGGCGCCGGGCTGAGGCCAAGGCCTCGGGTAGTGCTCGGGGTCCAGCCCTAGACATAATCCTTGGAGAGAAGCTGAGCAGTCAAGACCACTTTTTCATTGAAGACAGAGGGAATTGTAGGATTTTACAAAAAAACAAAAAAAAACGGGAGGGGGTGAGAATGAGAATAAAATATTCAGTTGCTTGGACAGGAAAAAAAAATCAGTCAATACTATGTGCCAACTACAGAGGTAATATCACCATACCTGACATACCATATCAACATACCTGATATTCCCCAAGTAATTAAAAGATAATATTACATAATTAATGTTGTTAAATTATGTAATAAGTTGTTAAAATATTAATATTTAATATTATATTACTTGTACTGTACCTTATAAGAATGAACACAGTACAATTAATATAATACACGTAACTCAATAAGTAAATTACATGACTAAGACAGTACTAGAACTCTAATAACTTTAACACCTTAATTATAAATTATTATAATAGGTTTTGCCTAGTTTTGTCTGACATCAAAAGGTTCTGTTTAGTTTTGCCAGGTTTTGTTCTGTCTACGCACATTTTGTCATATTATTTTATATTTTATTTTACATTATTTTATTTATTATTCTAGCCGTAAAATATAACATAAAATAACTTAACTTACAAAATATGCGCCTCAACTATGCTTATAAATATTATAATTAATAA
>SMGU01008958.1:0-12289 GCA_004348175.1 Puccinia novopanici
GGAAAAGAGAAGAAAAAGGACCACTTGGCATGGTGAGAATTTTAACATCTCCAATGGGCACAATAAATTTTCTAAGAAAAAAGTATCCAGTTGCTGCTCAAAAACCAGAGCCACTCACGCTAAGAAATGGCCTTTGACCACATGCCTCTCCTTCGGAGAAGCTGGGGGGGATTGAGTTAAGCTACGGCGTCAGGCGGGGGGAGTCGCCGGATCTGGGCCGAGGTGTGACGGGGTTAACCCGACGGGGCCCCGTAGCATACTTCCCTTGACGCGGGGATCCAGCCCGGAAGCCGGAACGGGATGTCCATGCAAGTCTTCGGCCGACAACCACATCTTTTGGAGCCTAACCGGTGGTCGAAGTGTCTGGACATCCAATGTAAGTAATGCCACATGCTACTCAGCTGCCATTCTGTTCATCACACGTGCTGACGATCGATGTGTACTTTCCAGGGGCATTCGTAATCGGTTTTCCAAAGCAGATCAAGATCAACTCGGCTTGTTCCTGGCCACTCATCCCGGAGACCGCTCGGGAAATGCGATCTACCAAGAATTTGCTCAAACTGTTGAGTGAATACACACAATATCTCAATCTCCATATATAACCTATCTGGGAATATTTGTCAAATATGGCTTTGGTTGACCTGTCAATTTTCCATGGGATCATCTTTCACAGCATACGCATCACCCGTGGCAAGCATGGCGACACCACTATATCCACAACTCTCTACTCATGGAGGCGGTTATTCGGAGAATGAAAAGAGAAATGCTCGCCAAGAAGAACCAAGCTTCCGCGAATGAGAACGACAAGGAGCGTAGCGAATCACCGACCGAGGAGATAGAAGTGATTGACCAACAAGGTCCTGGCACGCGTAAAGGAAAAGAAAAGGCCCCTTGCCGTCTAGAAATTGATAGTGATTCTGATTCTGCGGAGTCTGATGCCTGCAACAAACGGTCGACTGGTGTCCTTCAAGACTTTGCCTTACATAGAATCCCTAACGAGTGTCGAGATCGCTCTCGAACTTGCGATAGCATCACGGACCAAGCATTCCCAAATCAACTAGGTAAAACTCACTCGAATCCGTCTGTCCAAGTCATTACAGTAAATCGAACCGCCCTCTTTCTCTCTTCCTAATCAGTCAAGAAGCTTTGCCATTGACCATTGTCTCGCTAATTTTGTTCGATCTATGTACCCATCAATCAACACAAATCTCACAACAGTTGTCGCGCGATGAGGAGCAGAAGTTATTTGATTTTATCTCCGCCTACCCTCAAGGTGACTTTCGACTGTCTTCGATACTTTACGAAAAGTACCATTCGCAGGTTAGCTACCCTTACCATCCAACCTTTCTAGGCGCGCTTGACTTCATCTTTCTCGAATCTTGATACTATTCTCGTGTGTCCTTAGCTAATTTTTTTTTTTTTTTAATTTTTTTATGCTAAAAACAATCAATCAGGTTCCTAAGTATTCGGCCGATGAATAACGTACTTATTACCTGGCCAATCAAGATCGACTTATTCGCAAACGATCTGCCTCGCGGGAGCCGGAAGAAAATGGGCGCGTGAAATCGAAGAAGCATACTTCTTTGCTGGTTGATGAGACTCCTGCTGCAGTATCTCGAGTCAACTCATCCACTGGATCAGATGATCGAAGGACTTTGGTTTTAGATGATGGAGGAAATGAAGTGACTACACGGTCGAGCGAAGACACGGTTTCAGAGTTTGACTACCTCTCGGTTTCCACTGGCTCGTCAGACGACTTGGAGTTGGAGTACATTCTTGCCTGCCCGGATCATGCCCAAGTCGCGCATAATTTGGATATGTCGGACGAACTGTTCCACTCTCTTTTAGAGCTCCAAGGAGATGTATTTCAGCCCTTGGACTTGGATGCCTCTGCTCCATCCCAGGATCCTCATCCCGCCCCAACAAACCAAGCCCATCCATCCCGCCCAGCTATGCAAAATGGTGATGCATCTCCCTCGATTATAGCAGAAAAGGAGCTAGAATTGCGCCCACTTGTTCATGGCCCCGAATCTCGCGCAGATGTTGAAGAAGAATCGCAAGGAGCTCCTGCGGTAGCACGGGAGCCAGTGCCCGGAGAATCTCTTCAGGTCCCGATAGAACCCAACGGCAGCGCCACTTTGAAACGGGGAGAAAGTTCTGTGCCAGCCTCGGGCATGACGTCGCGCCACACACACACACCCACACACACGGGAGCGTCAGGAAGAGAGAACAGCAGACACTTAGCGAAGGAGCGGCGGGGAGCAGGGATACATAACGCATGTAGAGAGCCACAGGGGGAGATGCGGAAGGAGGGGAAAGAGAACGTGGGCGGGGGGTAACAGAGGGCAACAAAACGGGGATATGTACATGTTCCATAAGCCGCGGGGGAGAGGCATGATGATGATGATGATGATGCCGATGGTAGTTGTTCTTGTTGAATTGGCAGACCTGGAATCCTTAATCTCATTTGGACGCCCGCCGAGGATCATCTCATCTTGCATCCTCACTCTTCCCCTGAACAGCTCAAACGACTCGTGGAAAAAAGAGGCGCACAAGCTATCGAAAATCGTCGCGCGTTCTTATTGTCTTCTGCTTGATGCCTTCTCCTTTCATGATACATTTTACCCAAGACTTTATTCCGTCTTTCTTCCATCCATGTACCAATTTTGGGACGGTCATTAATCTCATTTTAAGTTGTTTATGGCTTGTTTTGAAGGACATACCAGTTCGTGTGAAGCTTATCTACCACTATTATAGCCGGACAGACGGTTCCTTTCGGAATTGTTTCCTTTTTTTTTTTTTTGTACATTTGACATGGATAAAAAAGAAATTTGGGTTTGATGACCACATGACAAGCGTTCAAATTGCACCTCAGATTGGGGCCGTGCGGAGTATGCATCTCTCTCATGGCACGAGTGGCAATTTTTCCAGTACGAGTCTCCAACTAAGATGCATCCATCCCAGTGCTAGTTTTGGCTATTTTGGATTGGGTTTCATATGATAGTGGCTTCATGATGTGTAGTGGCCCATCAAATTGTGCCGCCACACGATCCGCGCGTTCCCGATCTCTTGTGGAAGGGGTAATTCTCAGGACGGTTTGATTCTTGAAGAAATGAAGACGGCTTTTTGATTGCCCAAAAGTTCCTCAGCTCTTGTGTGGGCGCAGGTGTGCAACAGACCGCAAGGCTCGTCGTGCGCACGTGTCTGTGGATGATGGGCCCTTCTGAAACCGTCGGGGTTTGCAGGACGAGACCACATCTCATACGCGACAGGACATTTGACAATTGGGAATGCAGTATGTTAACCAATTCCTTGGGCTTCCCTTGGAAATAGCCTCTTCAATGCCGTCACTCATGAAACTGCAGCAATCGTTGGTTCATCTGCTGTCCAGAAGAAAACTTCTTCAAACACCCCCCTACTCTTCCCTGTTGATGTCTTCCTTCCGGCATTGCCTGTACAACCGACGGAAGCGCTGTTGTAACACCCAACACCAGGAACGTGGCCGCGTCTTCCTCGAGGATTTAAAAAAAAAAATCAATAAAGGCACCAGTGAGCCGGCACGTGAGGGGAGACTCTCACAACAGCTAAATATTAGACTGGCCATCGACTGCTATGCTAGATAGTTTCATGGCTGCACGAAAGAGTCATGTCCATCTAAGCAACAGACCGTTTTATATATTGTTATCTGCTTTCTTGGCACAGGGTATAGTATATATTACTTACGGGGATCCCAACTAAGGAAGAGAAAAAAAAAGCAATCTCCGTCGCATCAGTTGATCAGAGAACGGGAGCGCGGACGGACGCAGATCAGATCATTTCTTGTCCTTCAGCGCTGCACCCAAGAATGAACACTTCCAAGTAGCTAATTGCTTGTCTCTCTCTCTCTCGCTGCCCCTCACACCACTGTTCATCATCATCTTCTTATCCTTGTCCCTGTCCCTTCTCTCCCCTAGTATCATCACTGTCGCCTTTTCAAACGAAGCCCTCATTTCCAGTCACTCACCCGATTCAGTCCTATCTTGAGCTTGAGCTGAAAAAAAAACACTAAAAATCCTATACACTCTTCGCTCGGGGCACCCAGAGACTTGCAATCTTCCGCTTCTCGATACTGACACCTTTTCAAAAGCCGAACCAGCGCACCTCACGCCACTTGTCCACACCTCCCTCCTCTCACCTTTCTTACCAACACCTTCTCTCTGTCTCTTGTTGATAAAAAGAACACCTTCTTGGTGAAAACTAATAGGACTTACATGGAACAGAGGAATAAACGCATCTTGGAGAAGACCAGCCCGTCTGTAGAAATCGTCAGAGCTTCTCAACCCGTCCATGTTGTCTCTCATGTCACGTCTCAAAGAAAATGGATTCCTAGTCGGTCTTTTTTCACCAGCAATCTCCTCTTCTTTGACCCCGGGTGTTGATTATCTTGTTTTTTTTTTTTTAGACTTTTCCGAGGCTAAACTCTTGCTCATCGCCTCGACTGGATTTTTCATAGGTATATTCGCATGTCTTGTTCCCTCGTTTTGTTTATTTAAGCACTGAGGATGATGGGTGTACGGGTTTTTTTTTCAAAAAAAAAAAAATGCAGATGCATATGACTTGTTCACGATCAACCTAGTGGTGCCGCTTCTGAACATAGAGTACAACGGGAAGCTGGGGTCGAAGTTGGGGAACGCGGCGCTCGCGGGCGGGGTGCTGAAAGCGGCGACGAACATTGGCTGCATCTTTGGGCAGGTGCTCTTCGGGACACTGGGGGACATCTACGGTCGCAAGATTGTCTATCCTGCCGCCCTCGGCGTCGCCATCATGGGCACCGTCCTGACCATTGCTGCCCCCAATTCTCTCGGCGCTTCGGGCGTCTTCATTTGGATGACCATCATGCGAATCCTGATGGGGGTCAGCTGCTTCTCTTCTCATTCTGCGCCTCCAAAATCTTCTCCTCCTCCTTACTCATTATCCTGTCCTGGGACCTTTTGTAATCAGATTGGCATCGGGGGGATTATCCAATGTCTGCAAGTGTGGTTTCGGATAGAGCCAACATCAGTAGGCGAGGTTTACTGCTTACTTTTACCTTTGCAGTATGTCTCCTTTGATCCCGCGAATATCGGAATGCTGCAGCTATTAATGGTCTTGCCAACATTCTGACCCCAGATGCAAGGATGGGGAAATCTCGCGGGGGCGGTGGTTTCGATTGTGGTGCTAGTGGCGTTCAAGGACGCGATCCAAGGGCGCGGAGAGGTGGGAGATTTCGATGCGGTGTGGCGGATCATCTTGGGGGTGATACTGGTGCCTGCGCTGGCGACCCTCTACCAACGGCTGAAGCTGCCCGAGTCGGACAGGATGACAGAAGTCTTGAAGGATCGCAAGCTCAAGGAAGCCCTGCAACCTTCCAACAAAAACTTGTCCGATATGGCCGATCAACTTGTCAACAAGGAGGCCACCGCCGGCTTGCATGATTTCCACTCCTCAAAACTCTCCGCACTCAACGAATTCGTCAGCCCTTTTTCTCCCCTTCCCATCCTCATGCACCCTTGGTATTGACCTCCCTCCTTATCAGAAAAACTACTTTGGAAAGTGGAAGCATTTCAAGCATTTACTTGCAACCACAGCCTGTTGGTTTCTGTTAGACCTAAGTTTCTACGGCATAGCCTTGTAAGCATCTCTCCTTTTTGCGCGAAAAATAGCTGCATCATAACCACTTGACATCCTGCTCATAATTGGGTGTTTTTTTTTTCTTGACGGATTGGAAAGAAATCAATCGATGGTGATTGCAGACATCGGGTATGATCGGGCGCAGGAGCCGTGGCAAAATGCGTACGACAATACCAAGGCGAATTTGATCATCACACTGGCGGGATTCTTGCCGGGATATTAGTTGGGTTTTTTCTAGCTGAGGGGCGTGTGGATGTGCTGACTATCTCCTACGCACCTTTTTATTTTCGTGTGGTAGTTGCACCATGTTTTTCATTGAATATATCGGCCGCAAGTGAGTCCAATCATGAAGCCTCCGAGGGTTCCCCCCCCTGCGCCGTGCACTCTCCCTGCTGACTGCAATTGGCTGAGGATGTCAGACCGATACAAGTCGGTGGATTCTTGGTTGAGGGGATCCTTCTCGCCGTCGTGGCGGGCGACTTCGGCCAGCTTTCCACCCAACCTGCCGGCTTCCTTCTCTGCTTTATTCTCTTACAATTCTTTTTCAACTTTGGGTACGTCTCTTTTTTTCTTTTCCTTCCTTCCTTTCATGATCATGCTCATCCTTGTTCTAATTTTTTTTTTTTTTTTCTGATCACAGTGCCAATACCACCACCTTTGTTTATCCCGCAGAAATCTTTCCTACCCGTGGGTCCATTCTCTTGTTTGTCTGACGGCTGGGCTGTATGATGCTTACGCTCCAGATCCTCTTCCTCGGGCCCCAAAAGGCGTGCGAGGTTTTGCGAGTGGAATATCAGCGGCTGGGGGTAAAGTAAGTTCCCGTCTGTACACCACCACGCGCCGGCCACCTTGCATGTGCTGAGTGCTGACAGCCCTGTTGTCTTGGTGAACCCCGGCTTGTATAGGTAGGCGCGGTGATTGCCGCGCTCTCGTTTGGCGAACTCTCGCAGCTCATCGGCACCAATAAGGTGCTGTGGATCCTGGCCGTGAGTTTCCGTTCTTCTGTAGACTTGCTCTTCAGGTGACGAACTCACCCGCTCCCGCCATCGTTTCATACAGGCCACAAGCTTCCTGGGCGCGGCCATCTCCTTGTTGCTTCCAGAAACCAAGGTACATCAGCCATTCTGTCCTTTTTTTTATTTTTTTAAAAAAACATTCTGTCCTTTTTTTTATTTTTTTAAAAAAAAGGGGACATGGAAAGGAGTGTGTGTTGATGATTTATTTTTGTCGGTTGGACGAAGGGATGGGATGCGGACGAAGCCGACTCTTTCGAGACCGGCCGCCACCAACATCAACAAACCCCGTCGGACGACCATGTGCCATCCACGATCTTCTAAGCGCGCTCTCTCTCTCTACCTTCGGCCAACCAGAACACCCTTCCGTTCTCAACCCTCTTATCCTTGAACTTACTTGTCCATCTTCCCAGTGTGCTTGTGATCTCCCTCCTTAGCCTTTCCGTGTAGCATTAGCATCTCCCCCCTTTTTATTTGTCTTGGTCGGTTGATTCGAAAATATGCGTTGTTTGTTTTTTTGTTGAGTGGGCCTGGAGATCTCTCCCGCCCCTCTTTTTCTCTCTCTCTTTCGGCCTGCTGTTTCAAACTCTCACTTGGCTGATTGCATCCTCTTTTACTTGATTGATTCTAACCCTTGATAAGATTGTTAATCGTCTCGACATGATTGCTGCGCTCTTACGGTGCTGCATCTGTTTTGAAAACAAACCACATCATAAAAAAAGACAAAAAAAAACAAGCTCTGTCGAAAGTTCTCTGCTCCTCACCCCTCACTTCGAACATGGGGGAATGATAACTACATGGTTTCAAATTTCATTCAGTGTTTCTTGCGGTGACTTATAGTGCAAACCAAGACCGGGGCAACACCTCGATTTTCGATTTATCTTGGTTCCCCATGAGATTTGTGCGGTCCAAGAGGGCGATACACGGGAGGAAGACGTTGATTTGAAGTGCCGCATGGAGCCATACAACGAAGCTCTGCTTGGCTGGTCCGAGGTGAGCATAGTTCGTTCGGCTCAGCTAAGCAGTGGGAGTGTGATCTTGGAAGAGGAAATCGGAATGGAAATCGACTGAAGAGAGAGGGGGGTGAAGGCAGTCGTTCACTTAGAGCGACGGTCGACGAGCTTCTTGCGGGATTTTTTGGGGGGAGGGGGAGATTGGGCTCAGGAAGGGATGAGGAGTCGGGTTTGGGAGGAGGCGGCTGGTGGGTGGGGAGGGCGGTGGTGGGCTGGTGCTTGTTGAGCGTGCCGGTTGGCCGCAGACGGGTGGCGGAGGCGGCGGACAGGCCCATTTTTTCCTTGCGCGACGGTCGCTTGTAGCTCTTCGCTGCCAGACAGAACCATCAAATCGTCGTCCGCAATCCGCCAATCAGTCCGTCTGTCTGTCGTCTAGCAATTCTCGGCTTGCGCTGCTCACCTGACTTGCCCATCGCAGCCCGTGTTCTTTCCCCGTCGATATAGTCTCTTGGCTCGGTTTTGTCTGGCCCTTCGCTTCCCGAATCCCACATATGCTGGCCTGCCAGTCCACCCGACCGGGTCCCCCGATTCTCCCACGTCGCAGTCGTCCGCTGCGGCTGTGGCGCATCCACACCCACCTCGAGCTTAACAAAGCCCCTCGTGTGCCAGAGCCCGCAGGCTCTCTGTCTCACAGAGAGGCTTATGTGGTAAACTCAATATTTGGCCTGAGCACTTCAGGAATATCGAGCTGTATCTCCTTTTTTTATGCTTATTCCTCTATAAGTCATTACTGTCTCCACCCTCTTACCTGTCTTTCTTACCTGATGATTGTGCAAGGCAATGCCCTTCTCCTGATATAATTTGGGCCTCATACCTTCAGAAATGAGGTGTGTTCCATCCAATCTGTGTTTCCCCAGTCCAAATTTCCTGGACAAAAAGAGTTGAAGAAAAAAAACTAGACCAGACAAAGTCCATGTATGGCTAGTTCATAAATACAAAATCAAGAGACATTACAGAAGATGATCTTTTGAAGACATCTCAATCCTGCCAATGAAAACTGTATCTGGATTACATCAGCCAGAGCATGAAAGGAAAAATTGAAATGTTTGATGGATTTTGGAGGTTGTGAAACTTGTCTGGGTGGGATGAGGAAAAAACCAAATTCAATTGGAGAATCAGGAGCATTTAGGGGTTTAAGAGGTGTGGGAGAGGATGTTTGGGAAGAGGGTGTTTTGAGGCTCCAAAGTCATATACCACCAAAATCTGGTTTGGGAGTTGGAGTGATCACACCAAAAATCCAGTTTACCACACAAGTCCTTCCCTGACAGGAGGTTGTGCTTCACACAAAGCACCTTGCCCTGCAGCTGGCAAAGACTTGTGTTAAGTTTGCACTCACCTGTTCTTCATTCTTTGAACCCTCTTGAACCCAAGCCTATTACAAATCCTCTTGGTGTCTTGCAGAGAGGCTTATGTGCAAAATACAGATGTTAGACTGATTAACTGCAGTGCAAGACCCTCATGTATTTACAGGGCTTTTTCTTTTTCTTTTTTTTGAAACTTTCTGATTGCTCCACTCTTCAACCAGCTCCATGTCCTGGTGCCTTGTAGAATGGATTAATGTGCTGATTTCTATGTAAATCTTGTTATACATTTCTCTCCTAGGCCTTCCTTCCAATAAAAAGATTTAATTCTTAAGCATAGATTATGCCTCTCCCTCAAAACTAAACCCTTCTGTTGCAGTTGTATAGATTCATACAGCTGTACAAGTCTGTTTCTTTTGTATGCACTACAATGGATCAGACTGACAAACCAGAATCTTTTTCAAGATCTCCTTTTGGGAATGCTGGGATTGGAAGGCTCAGATGGTCCTCAAATTCAAGATGAGATTGACCCTATTCATTGGTGCCAGGGTTGTGGCCTTGCACCTAAAAAATGTCAACATTTGGCAGTGCAAATTAAGAATCACCTAAAAGCTGGATTTGTGCTAAAGGACACATGCCAAATGCAGAGGTTTAATTGCAAGTCCCTCCATTTTGTGGGGGAAATGCAAAATGTGATTGGCCACTTGTGCTTCAGCAGGTAGAAGAATTTTGTTAAAGTTTGTCTTGAACCACTCCTCATATTTCTAGATCCCTGCCTTTCTTAGTGGTCCAGGGTTGCACAAGCTTGACTTGGCCTGGCTCACATGTCCACACCTGTCACAGATCTGTAAAATTAGCTTTGAAAATCAGCTATCCATCAGTTCCACAGTGGACAGATCTGGATCAACTCTTTGCTCACATCATTGCCTCCTGGACGCCATCCTCTACATGACAGGAGTAGAATTGTTCATTTTTATTTTTCAATGTTTTCAAAACAATTCCTGTTGTTTCCATTTTCATCACCTCAAAGAAAACTATTTACCCCATTGAGATCATGGAGTGGTTTAAGACAAGTACAATGAAGTACTCACTTCATTACAAACAAGCATCTTTTTAATTTCAAAAAAAGAAACTCAGAAATTATGTGTGGTGATTTTAATTTTGGACAACAAGAATCAGCCATAATTGATTTCTAGGAAATCAGCATTTGTACAACAATCATTGTTTCCAAGTTTCCTACCTATCCAAAAGAAGTGTTCTGTTACCATTTAAGGATGCACCCATCTTTGTTTCTGAGAATCTTCAAATATGTGGTTGAATTAGAGGATCAATACTTTGTTCAAAGAAAGATGTGGATGACCAATTGGGATTTTTACCCTTACAAAAAGAAACAGAACCAATGCAAATTCTAGTCTATGGATGCAGTGCTGACTCAATTGATGAATACCTTAGAATCAGAAAGTCTTTGCCCATCTAACTCTCACTCAATCATTTTACCTGCCTGTTAAATATTGTTACCTCCTGCTACTCAAGAAAGTGCAGGAAATGACAAGAGACTTATTAATCAAGAGGAATATATAATAAAAATAGAGTTCAGCACAGCAAAGGAGACAACCTGTGATAAGTAGGAGATAGATGAGTGACACAGGAGTAGATTAAGTGACTGATTCCCAGGAGTAACACTTCAAAAAAAACTGACTCAACTACCTGCAGTTGACATTCAGAAACTTCAAGGAAGCTTGTGGTGTTACTCAAACCTTTCTCCAAGAATGATTTAACCAGCTTTGATGCAAGTGACTGTGCATGCTGCACAGTGACTTTGCCAACAAGTCTACATATGCAGACAGGTGGAGTTTGGACAGCAGCTTAGCTGGAGCATGCTGCATGTCAACTGCAGGAAGTTGACTGAGTTTTTTTTGCAGTGTAAGAAACTCAGATTTAGAAAATCTTAACAAGCCTGACCATATTGTCCAAAGACAATTGGGGATTTGAGAGCTATAACTCAAATCATCATGTCTCACACCTCCATCCCTGCATCCCTGCAGATCAAAAACATGAATAAGTGAGTTTTCTGCCTTGATTTATTCTTCCTGAAACAAACCCTCCAGACTAAGCAGCACTAGAGAAACTATTGGACCCCTCAGAGTAGAGGTGTGGCTCTACCCTCCCAGTAAAAGGTCAAGAAGGATTATTCTGTGAAGGACTCAATTTTAATTACATTGTCACATCTTCCTTATTAGTAATGATATTACACCAGAGAGGTTAGCCTGACAAATATATATTGCTATATTGTACAAAAATATAAAGCCCTAGAATCTCTCAAAAATATCTGCCATGCTCTAATGAATTCTTTGGAATTTAATACTTAAAAATTCAAAACAAAGATAATGTTAGTCAAATTCTTGCTGTTCCAGAATATTGTGGATTGATCTCTGGCATGATGGGCTCTCTGGATTGTATGTGTTGGGGCTTGAAGAACTGCCCCATTTCAGACCATGGGCAGTACAGTGGAATGGAAAGAGCCAACAGTGATCCTTGAGGCAGTGGCAACACACAATCTCTGGATTTGGCACACTTTCTTTTTTTTTTTGACTTCTAGGAACACTTATCAGAATCAATGTCTTGTACTGATCAAAAATCTTTTACCCTGCCAAGACAGGCTTAAATGGATTATAAATTCAGTAAAAGTTCAACAGCAATTAATACAAACTTGGATATTATCTCACTAATGGATTTGTCCTAAGTATGTGAATTTGGTTCAATCAATCTCCAAGCCACATGGGAATAAGAATAAACACTTTTCTCAGATAGAATCACAGTGTTGAATATCCTCCTCAATGGTCTAATTAGGATATTTTTTCTTTGCTTTGGTTCTCACAACCTCTTCATTTTTGTTTTTGTTGGTGAGGAAAGCTGATCAGGGCTGAGTTGTGTTGGGCCTGCTTTCTTGGTGATGAGCAGGTGCTGGGAACCAGTCTTTGAGAGTAATTTCATCAAGCAGGGGATCCAGAGGAGTATTGGCTTCTTTTTTGGGCATATGGGGGATATTGAGTGTTGGTTGAGGATATGTTGTGTTGCTTGTGGGAGAGGATATGTCAGATATACTGAAAAGAAAAAGAAATAGGACAACAATGGGACTTATTGTGTGCCTGAAAGCTTGTTTTCTGGGATGCCAAAGATGACAAGAGTAGCAGCTTGTGGTGGATTTGATCCACCCCAGAGTTTTTGGCAGGTTTTCTAGCAGGTTGACTATGAGGTAAAAAAAACCTGTCCAGCCTGCCACAGTTGGCTCCAG
Source organism: Puccinia novopanici (assembly GCA_004348175.1). Lineage (NCBI taxonomy): Eukaryota > Fungi > Basidiomycota > Pucciniomycetes > Pucciniales > Pucciniaceae > Puccinia > Puccinia novopanici. The sequence continues at coordinate 12,272 of SMGU01008958.1, forward strand.
GTAGTGTGATAGCAGGAC
>SMGU01008959.1:0-10072 GCA_004348175.1 Puccinia novopanici
AGATTTGCTGACGCGATTCTTGTTGTTGTTGTGTGACGATAGGCGGAACTATTGCGGCTACAGATTGCAGCACGGCAGGCAGAAACGGGGGGGGAAATGAAGGAGGGGGAGGGATCGGAAGGAGAGAGGGGGCAGATGAGGCGGCCGGTGGGGCATCGGCAGCCGGGGCGACGGGCGCGGTCGCCGGCTCAGACGCGGAGCAAGGTGGCGTCGAGCGTGTCGCAGGCGTCGTCCATCTCGACGCTCACGTCCGCCGCCGCCTCCAGCTGCCCCACCAGCCTCTCCGAGGTCTCCTCCCACACCTTCGTCTCCTCCACCCGCCCCGCTTCCTCCCTTCTTCTTCCCCTCAAACTTCCCCCAAATACCCTCGCCGACTCGCCCTCCTCTCGTCCCTCCCTCGATCTCTCTCCAAGACCCCCCTTCGACCCCCGCTCTCATGCCCCTCCCTCCCCCGCCTTCAAATCTCAAATGAAACGCTCCAAAGGCCCCGTCAAACTCGCTTGACTCTTCTCTCTCTCTCTCTTCTCTCTCTTTCCGTCGCCCTCTCCGTGTATCTCTTCCGTCTAATTCCCTCCTTGTTTTTCTATCTTTTATCCTGGTCTTTTGTGTTTTTTTTCCTTTGTATGTCTTTCTGTGTCTCTCCCCCTTTTTTTTTTTTTGAGTTGAATAGTGCGTACTGTGTGGCGTATAGAGTCTTGTTGGGTCGCTCAGATGAGCGTTTTCCGCCGCATGAATATATGGGCCCGTGTATGTGTGTGTCCTGCAGCGCGAGGCCCCCATCCCCCCGTCGCCTTGTGGAAGACCCTTCTTCTCTCTCTGCACTCCCGCGAGATCCTTACACACATATGAGGTCACGAGAAGCTGGACGGAGCAGCCCCATGCGTACTTGTTACTTTTTTTATCTTGTGTTAGTGCTCGAAAGCTGTCCTTGTGGCCGTCCTCAAGTAAACGAGGATTAATTTTTTTTCCTTTTTTGGGCGCTTGGGTAGAGAGAAGAGGAGAGCCCGGCGCTGTTGTGCTGGCTTGCAAGCCGCGCTGGTCCGCACTCCCACATCAGCCGCCAGCCGCGCGCCAGACTCGGCAAGTCCCGTCTGCGTAGAGCTAGCTGTCTGTGATCGCCGAATCTGCCCGCCCCATCTTGCCGGGATTGTATCACCTGGTCTTAATTGGTGGATTATACACGCCATTACTTACGTTTGTCTCCTCGCTCTCATGTTCTACTCTGTGCCAGCTTCGCTGCTCTCTCATGAAAAAGCCCTTGGAAGACCCAAGAGTGTGAAGACCGTCGAGAAGGCCCAGAGGATACACAAAATCACAGCCATGGAAATTGAGTAGTGCATCATGATTTCATTCTGATTATATGTATGTCAGAAAAGAAACAAAAGAGATGACCTTGTGCGCAACATAACGATAGAAAAAGTGAGCAACAACAAAAAAAAAAGATAAGCAGGATCATGGATGAGGCATATGTGGATGGCCGAGTTGAACTGATGTGGTCTAAAAGTAGAGGGATTTTAAGTATAGATGTGTTATGATAAGAGAAAGAGAGAGAGATCATTCGTGAAAAGAATGGTCCAGAGGGGTACACCCTCAAGGGCAACCCATCAACCCAAACAAGCAAGTCATTAAACCAATCGCTTGAGGGACTAATGTATCCAGCAGTGTGTATGTGGATGAAGGTGGTACGAATACACGCACGGGAACTCGAGAAAAGTACTTGAAAAATTAGACAAGACATGTCGGCATGATCGAGGAGCGTCTACGAGTCGGAAATCAACGGGCAACCAAGACTTGAATAGATAGCAGCAGCAGATTGACCCATTCGACATCGTCGGCAGCTCGGAGATCCGAGGCAGAACTAGCTGAAGTACTGTCGGACGAACCTTTATGGTCGGTACTCGGCGAACTGCAAGCGGCAGCCTTTTCGAGGATTTTCTGTCGGAGACGCTGGATTCGACGAACCTCTTGGGCCATCTCGTGGGCAACCTCTGGCAGCCATCGCTCGGCGGCAACGAATCCTTGAAGTTCCTCCTGATAGTCGGACCAGCTAATCCCCCAGACCTCATGGGGAAGTCTAAAACCAGACTCTTTCGAGATTCGCGAGGCGATGAGATGCAACAGGATTAATGGCGGGAGCTCCTTTAATGCAAGTCTCAGGGTGGCGCAAGGTGGCTGCGTGTCGCCGTCCTTGCGGGTGGTTGCCAATGACGAGCTCAGGGTTGTAGCGGTGTCGTTGCAGGCAATCAGGCTGCTGCGCAAGCGTTCCGGTTGAAGAAGCGCCGATGCCACAAGCTGAAGCGCCGAGAGTGCCTCCAAGGCCTCATTCATCGCCTCGCGAACCAAGTCGCCACCATCTCCCGGGTTCACCAAAAAAAAACCTTGGGCACACAGACCACATTCACCAGCGCAGTTCGAAGAGCCAGTCCTTGCGGAGCAGGGCTCGGGCCCAGCGATGTCCTTCACAAAGTCACTAATCGCTACCCAGAAGACCTTGAGGTTGTTCGTCAGTTCATGATGAAGGGCATAGCAGTCGGGCTTCGGCGGTGGCGACGGCGAGCGCTTTCCAGGGTGCAAAATGTGTCTAGCTCCTTTGAGAGCCAGGGCTGCGGAGTAGCTATCTATAGTAGGGTGGATCGCTGAAGCTGCCTGCGAAGCACGAGGGCGCTGAGGAGTCTGAGTAGGAAGAGTGAATGCACAAGTGGCAAAGACAAGCATTCCTTTCCATACCGCCTGGGTAGCGACACTAACCATCCAACGGTGGCTCTCGCTTCCGCAGGCCAGCTTGACAAGCAAAACCTTGCGGACACCTTCTAACAAGTTGATCAGCTCGCGTAAGGGCTCATGATGTGGGTGAGCCGCAGTGATCCAGGTCCCGTAACCACCGAGAGAGGGGATGGATTGAGTGATTGTTGAAAGATGCCCTTTGGTAGCTGGGAGAGGAGCCGATTCGGAGGACGCGTACTTCAAGATACAGCCGGTAACTTGCTTCTTTATTTCCAAGAGATACGGGCCCATCAATTGCTGAATAATGGCGTCCATTTTAGACAGAAATGGGGTCAGTCCATCCCGCAACACTTTCGTGACTTCACGACCCCACTCATTTGTCTTCAAAATACCTCGGACCAGTGAGTATGCTGACCAAGCGCAGCGAACGACCTCAAGGTTGTAACGCAATGCAATAGGCAGGGATTGATCTGCGTCTTTGGCGGATTTTGGGACGTAGAGAGCAGACTTTTCACTAGCCGGTAAAATGGGAAGAGAGTCCAGCCGTCCAGCGAAAACCGTAAGGGCAGGAACGGCGGCGGTCCTAAACAGTGAGCGAAAGATGTACAAGTCACAGCTGCAAACTTCCAACTCACTGATGGTGCAGTCACATAACAATGCCCAAGTAGTCAGTGGGAATGTTCAAGAAGTGAAATAATGAAGCAAAATAAAGAAGCTCACTGTTTCAAGGCCTCAACTACTTCAACAGCAGCATTGGGTTTAGGCGCGCCTCTGCCGTTCCAGGCCAAACCATTTTCACCGGATGACGGAAAGACTTGATCTATCAAGTGGCGAAGACGAGTCCCAACTTTACTGACATAACTAGCTTCAAGTTGATGTAATGCAATCGGGTTGGCGGGCGCAAGGAGCGCACCAGGGACGCCGACCAACGGGGGGCTATGAGGAGCAGAGTTGATAGGAGTTACATTTCGAGTGAGCGCTGCGCTCGTTTTTCCCGAGACACCGCGGAGGTTTGAAATCAGTTGCTTGTGTATGGCAGGCTGAGACCCGACTGGAGTAGTGTGGCCACTGGCAGTTAAGGCTGCTGGGGTTGAAGATGCCAGAGCATGACCCTTGGAGGGTATCGAGAGCTTGCTAGAGTTAAATGTAGAAGCTTTTGCAGATGGGTTACTCGATGCCGAGTTGTTTCCATGACCGTTCCACACTACTTGGAGATTGATAGGGTGAGCTGGGTTCTGCTTTGAATCATTTAACGGGGAAAGGGTCGAGCCAAAAGGCTTTGAGCGGGCGGAAATAAGTTCTTCGTCCGATAGATAATAATCTTCATTACAGGTAGGACGTCGGATAATGCCTGGGAGCGTAGTTTGCTCAGCAGGTAATTGAAGAGAGTCGGGAGGGGCGCGGGAGGCTGCAGGCTGGGAGGAAGTACGTGAAAGAGAAAGTTGGGCAAAGCCTTTTTTGATAGCAACCATCTTGAAGAATTGGAAAAAAGCTATGAGGAAAATTCTTGATTAGCCGCCATCAATGTATGCATGATGTGCTGAGAGAAGAACGAACTTACCACCAGAGAATCAGTGAGCAAGAAAATGCTTTGTCTTTGGTTTATGCCGAGGATTTGAGGAATGTAATTGCCAGGAAAAAAAGAACGCCAGGATGTGACGGAGAAGCTATCCAGAGGTGATGTTGAGCTAGAGGCGTGGAGAGGTGGTGGTGACTGGGTGAAGGCCTGCCGAGAAGTAAGCTGGGAGGACTCGCGGAAGAGAGATGAAGAAGCCTAGAGCAGATCCAAAGGAGCCTTTCATTGATGTTGGTGGAGAGTGAAGGGCTGATAGACTGTTCACCTGGAAGAAGTGAAGAGGCGAGCTGAGGATTGATTGGCACACAGAGGTGATAGGGTGGTGTGGCTTGAAGGTAGGTAGTTGGTAGGATGAGCTTGGTGCAAAGAGGCTGGCGGAGAGGAAGCGGGGAAGGACCGAAGGCAATGTCAGCAATTGAGGAACGACAAGTAAAATGATGACCACAAGACAGTTCAGATGATGACGTGAAAGATTTTTGAATGGGAATCAGTGAGGCTGTGATTCAGATAACATTGAGGAATTATTAGGGGGGAAAAGAAAACGGGGGGATGTAGAGGTGGCTCGGCTCTGTTTTGTGCAGAGCGTGGCAGCAAGGATGGTCAGATAGCAAGTGAATCTGCAATGACCGCTAGGATAAGTACGGATGGGCTCAATCATCGGATTGATTGAGCCGAAAGCAATCTTTTGAAATAAAAACTGGTATGAAGAGTATGTTTTGTGGATTGTTTTTGAAGCAAAGAGATAACTGAGTTGATTTTTTTTTACCTTCCTCCGATTGTCTCAGGGTTGACTGCCCAGACGGTGTCTTGGATGGAGCTAGATGATTCTGTCCTGCTCATTCGGTTGAAAACAGGTCAGATGGTCGAGTCGGGTGCAGAAGGCGCTGGCGACCAGTGACGAGTCGAGTGGTATAGGAAATGGTCAAGAGAGAATTTGGGCTGGGAGAGGAGAGGTTGGTGGGATGTTCCGGGTGGATGAGGAGGAAAACAACTATCCTGTTGCGTGGGGAATGCGAGAGATTATAAGGAAGAGAAGAGAGCCGAGGGTGCCGGGAGGATAGAAACTGCTGAGGTTGTCACAGCTATGCTAATGGAGATGACGTAGTAAGAGAAAAGGAAGAGCGTTTAATTTCCTACGCTGCAACGGGGTTGGATGATGTATAGTTTCTTTTCTTTTCTTTATTTTATTTTTTGTTGTGGTTGTTGCTTGAAAAGCAGCTTGAAGCCAAAAATGGAAAACCCAAAAATGGAATAACCAACAACAGGGAAGGAATCGGAGAACCAGCGACAGCCGTGTGACAGATGCAGCAACCTCCGACGAAGCGAGGAGATAATCATGAGCACAACAAAACCACGCCTGCACCGATCCACGGAGTACGCACTGCGTTCCTCCTTATCTAATCATACAAATCTTGAAATCATGACCCACTTGTAACAGGTTCATGAGCAAACAAGCGTGAGCACCACTTGGCAGGGGTCTGTAAGGAAACTTTCTGGAAGCTCTCCTGTCAAAAGCAAGTTAAAGTATGTTTTAATTCTGGTTTTATTATATATATGACTTCATCCACAAATACATTGATAATATATGTATATTTAAGTGTAATGTTGCCAGTAGCATTGCCCACTATGAATCTCAAGTATTGATCAAGCTGAGCTAGATTGCAATAAAGACAAAGCCAGGACTAGATAACAAAAACAATCAGAGAGGACAATAGATGATATAATAATAGGAGAAACCTACCCAAGAGTTATTCAATAATCTAAACAAGACTACAATAAGATGAAGAACAACTGTCAAGAGAGAATAGGAGAGAGCTAATGGAAAAATAGAGATCATTTAAGAAAAATGAAAAAGATTAAATAAGTTGAGATTTGAGAGGGACCAAGTTAGACTGATGCATCCTACAGTTAGTTGAAGCAGCCTGTAGATATGAGGAAAGCAACCAAAAGTGGCCACAAACAGGTGGGCTTTTGGAAGCCCAAGAGAAGATGTGGGTGGTTTGAGTTGAATTTGACTTTAGCCTTCTTGGCCTGTCTGATGAGCATTCAGAAATGCTGGCAATAGTAAGTCATGCCGAAGTCAACAAGATAGATAGTGATCTCCCTGCATTGGCAGAAGGGGCACATGGAATCCAGGAATCTTTTGGCTTGGACAAGTTACTGATGCAGGGGGGACTAGCCCAAGGCAACACTACAAATATTAAGTACATTCCCAGCATGGACAGTGGTTGAGTGACACAGGACAGTGGTTAGTCATACAGCAGTTACATGCTTTTTTTGGTAAATTCTTGTCACATTTTGTATCACATTTGAACCTCTGTGCTCATCAACCATGAATGGCCACCTTCATAATTCAAAAATCACATATATTTTATTTAGTGCACAAAATGTGATGAAATTTACCAAATAAAATCATGTAACCACTGTATGACTAACCACTGTCCCATGTCACTCAACCACTGTCCATGCTGGGAATTTACTTAATGTTTGTAGTGAAAGCTGCTTTACTAGTGAGGAATGGGCTCTAGGTAGATTTGATGATTTCTTGCCAGGGTTGATTCCCTGTTGGTGGTGTCCTTTTCCATTATGTCATTTTCTTTGTTTCCCTTGATGATTTTGTGTCCTGGGCACCAGACAAAGTTGATTTCCAAGTCCTCTGGCAAGGTCTTCCATTTGACAGAAATCTCAAAGAAGAGATATTGACCAGGCTTTGACTGGTGGCAATCCCAAAATCATTGGAGGATGTACGTTATGTTGTTAGTTAGGATGTAGGCAGAAATTCAGGGGGTCTCCTGAACTCTTTTATGAAGTAGTAGAAAATCCAGAAAAATTCCAATGGTTTTGAACTCATGGTTGGAAAAATGTGAGTTAAAGCCCATTGCCATAGTCAGAGAAGTGTTGGATTTCAGACAGAATGCAGCACTGGAACTTTCCTTCATGATTCAGGCTGTAAGAGCTGTCTGCTTAAATCAGGGCAGCACCTGAAACCAGCTCCCACAAGTTGACCAGGTTTATGGTCTTTTACAAGGTCCCTGGTGAGCTGCATGTTGTGGAAGTGAGCCATGTGTAGGGTAGGAATTCTGCTGTAATTTATGTAGAGTTCTTCCAAATTCAGACCTTCTAGTTTGACAATCTGAGGTTGCTTTAGAGGTGAGTGTTTTCCAATCCACCCATCCTGGCATTGACCCCTAGTGGTTCATAAACCTTGAATTTTGATTTCTTGTCTTGTGGAAATGAGCTTGCAAGCAAAAAAGTTGAAGCTTGTGGTCTTGATTTTTTGCTCTGCCACATTGCCAAGTGAATTTGAATTATTTCTCACTCCACCAATGTTGACTTGAAGGTGCCTAGTGTGTAAAGTGCTGATAGGTTGTGAGCTTTCTCTGCCAAGTGTTTCAACTGAAACTTATTTTGGATGGTGGCCCATACCAGGGCCCCATAAGATACTCTTGGCAAGAGTAAAGTCTCCATCAGTTTTACTCTTTCTCCCTCCCTAAATCCCCATCCTCAGTTACCCAATCAGCAAAGTTGGTTAATTTTACTTGTGGCCTTCATTTAAATTGAAGCAAACATGACGGTGTACATCAATTTGCTATCAAGAAGGATTCCCAGCCACTTCACCTAGTCTTTTGCTTTGAGTAGCTGCTCCCCAAATTGCAAAGGAGAATTGTAGTGAACTCTCCTGGTTAACCAGAGGAATTGAGCCTTCTTCTTGTCAAAGAAGGCACCAAGTTTGATTCCCCAATCCAGGGAGTGGGTACCCCACTGACCAATCCTGAAACAGGTCTCTCCTTCTGTCTTGGTGGCTACCAGGTGGAATACATCATCCATGTAACCTACTGAGACCAAGTCTCTATCCAAATAGAATGATTTCATAAGTAATGAGTTATTGTAAAGCATGTATAAAATCACCAATAGGGGAGACCCTTGCAGAAGGCCTATGTCAATCTGAAAAGGTCCCAAGGTATAGTCATCCATTCTTATTGTTGTCAGAGGGTCAGCAAGAAATGATCCAATGATTTTCACAAGGTAATTTGGGCACTTCTGTTGGGAGAGATAATGGATCAGCCTCTTTGGGTGGACAGATGGGTAGGCGGAGTTAATGTTCAGAAAGAGCCCAGCAAAAAATTTCTTTTCTTGCCACTTCCTGCGGACCCAGGTGTCCAAGAGGACAAGGGCATCCTCTGTCCCCACCCCTTTCCATCCTCCAAAGTGTCCAACTTTCAGGATGTTGGTCTTCTTGGAACACTCCGTTAACCGCCTAGCTATCAACAATTCAAACAGTTTACCCATCCCACTTATGATTGCAATGGGTTGATAAGAATTTGGTTCAGTGCATTTGTCCTTCCCTGCCTTTGGGATGATTGCCATCACAGTGCACTTCCACTGGGCAGGGAAGGAACCACTTGCCAAGGATTGATTCAAAAATTCAGAAAGAAGGGGGAAGAGGGCTGGCAAGGTCATCTTAATAATCTTATTTTCAATTTCATTGATCCCAGGGGCCTTCTTTTCCACAATCTTTTCCACACATGCTCAAACCTCCTGAGTGTCCACCTTTGGGTAGCACACCACACAGGAATCTATCAAGCAGGTAATTTCAGACAGATCAATTGGTGCCTCTATCACTGAGGTGCCTTGGAAAAGTAACATAGATTGTTCATTCTTATCTGAATTTACTTTTCCATCTCTTCTGTGCAGGGGGAGTATGGTTTGCAAGGCCAATTTCTTCAACATTCAAAAATCCTTGAAGACTGTTTTCTCCAACGTGTTGTGGTAGTCCAATGAGGTTTCAAGTACCAAATGTGATAAAGGATCACACCCCATATTCCCATATTTTCAGACATCTTTTTTCTTGAAAGGGGTGTCTGCAGAAGAAGCTAAGTGATCAATCACTGGATGAAACCTTTCACAAATTTATTCCAAAGAAATCACTCCCCAGTTTGGCATCATCTTAAAATTGACCTTAGGAGTGCCTCACATGTTTAGCTGTATTGAGATAGCTTGAGTATTGGATCAACAGTTCTCCATGGGGATTGTTGAACCTGTAACAAACTTGGAGGCAAGAAATTTTTTCCAATTCAATTCAATGGTGTAGCCAACACCTCTGATGGAATAAAAGGACTGGACTTTCCAGGGGGAAGTCAGGTGAGATCCATGCCTGCCACAGATTTCCAGAAGGTCTTTGGAAGTTTGGTGAGTCGATCTGATACCCAGAGGATTCCAATTTGGGTGGTGAGTATTGGAATCCATAGACAGGAACATTGGGATTGACCTCTAGTAGTGCCTCTCCAGCAATTTGTGTAGGAGATCCACTCCCAGGAAAGTCCTGGGGGTATTTTACAGATTGATCAGCCAAATATTATTTATTTCAGATAAAGAGATTTCCAGGCCAATGAATAATTGACCACAATCACTTAGATGGTTTATAGTGTGCAATGCAAATTGCTTCAAACTGACATAGATGCATGTCCAATGTTAATAGTTCCATTATTTGGGCCTGTGATCAAAGGAGGTAAAGCATCTCCACTCCTGATGGGCAGGAGGGGAGAAAGTAAATGTATTAATCCATGGTTTCTGCAATACAAGGAAAGAATAGGTTGGAGAGTTATTCAACACACTTAGCGTGATTTCCTTGGCTACATGGCAATTCAGTTGAAGGATCTTCATTTCTTCACCTTGAGTCCTTGAGGGATTTGGGTGTTTTTTTGAGATTGAGAGTTGAAATGAGGTTTCATGATTCTCAATTTCAGGGGGGGGGGGGGGGGGGGGGGGGGG
>SMGU01008966.1:0-12779 GCA_004348175.1 Puccinia novopanici
ATGCTGTGCAGAATATGACATCATGCTGTGCTTAAACATGTTTCAAGTAGAGCATGACCAGCAAAAATCCCTCATGGAGCTCTCCCTGCAGCAAAAATCCCTCACTCTTCAATATAAAAGAAGGGCTTTCCCCCCTCAATCCAACTTTTCCTCACTGTCTCAGAGGAGCCTGTCCTGATCTACCAGTTAGTAGCTTTGTTAGTGGTTAAGTGTCTGTTAGTAGTAGTAGTGTCTGTTAGTGTTATAGTGGTCAGTCTGAGTAGAGTATTAGTTAGTAGTAGTAGTTTTAGTCAACTTTAAAGATAGTAGTAGTAGTAGTAGAATATCACCAACAAGAAGAAGAATCAACAACAAGAGATAGTAGTAGTAGTAGTTAGACTTTATATATATATACTAAATCCCACTGGTTATTATCCACCATCTGGAGTAGTGTTAGGTCTGTTAGAGTGTTGAATAAGGTGATCTAGGTCTGATAGAGGCTACTATACATAGTAACTCTTTCTTGTAATCAGCCATCTTTATTTAAATATTGATTCAAGATTCCTTATATTTGTGTAGTACTATTAGAGGGGCAGGTCTTTCAAACCACCCGTCAGTTGTGTTAGCTTTACTTAGTTTATCAATTGATTTCCCCCTCAGAGGATCTTTACCAAATATTCTTATTTGTCCCACAGGAGTACCACACCGGTTGCCTGTATATTAAATTTTATGTAATCATAGAATTAGGTCACACCATCTGAAGATAATATCAGGCAATGTTAGGTGAATGAGTGTCAGCAGGGAGCAATCTAGCCAGGGTATTTTCAAAATTTTAGTCTCAGGATACCAAAAAAATCCTGGTCAACAGGTTCAAATTCAAGTGTAAGTGATGATGTTGTTGATGTTTCTGTTTTTTCTCTTTCTGTGTGCTTTTCTACCTGTCCTTTCTCTTTCACATTCTGTGACATGTATGTAGTTACTTACCTAGAGCAGCAGCATGGAAGTCTTCTTTCCTCATCCTTCCACATATTCACTCATCTTGTGATTCTGCTCCTCTAGGTAAGTCTTGTTTTTCTCCTTTTCTTTGTTTCTCTTCTTATTCTCTTATTCTCTTCTTTCATATTGCAACTTTCCTCATCCTTCCATGAACTCACTCACCTTGTGATTCTGCTGTTCTAGTACATTGCAACACTTGACAGTTTTGGCTTTGAAACTGAGTGAAATAAGTCTTGAGTGTATAACATAACAAATAAGAAAACAAATCTATAGTATACTCTCTCTTTGGTCCTATCTTCCTTCCTTCTGTGCTTCTTTTCTTGTTCATCTTTCCATTTACATACTATTTCGAAGGAAAAAAGAGTTCTCAGGAGATGAACATTTAACATAGCCTAGTCCAAGCACTAAACCTTATTGGCTCTTCTCCCTCTTTTTCCACACTATCTTCAGCCAATAAATGCGGTGATACGCAAGGGAAGAAAAAAAATTCTCACGCAAGCCGACTTGCCTGCAACCTTGATGTTGGACAGTGCTCATCGCGTCTCCTGCGTTGTAGGGGAGTCGAACCCCTGACGAGGCCACCTGCCAATGGCAAGGCCCCAGTTTACCGCTAGCCTAACAACGCGCTGACGATCCATGGCAAAAAAGAGGATTTGATCCTTTATTTACCTCGACATCAAAGACCTGAAACCGGCGGTCAAGACGGCTTCAGAGAAAGGAGAAGAGGCGCGGACCAAGCGAGGGTTGGAGAGCAAGACAAAGGTGCAAGGGGAGTGAGTTGAAGAGCGTGTGGAAGGACATGTAGGCGAGAAGGTAGCGTGCAGGAGTTTTTCTGGCGTTTCCATGTTCAGTGAGTACGCAAGCTTAGCCACGCACGAGAAAGATATAATGGTACTGTTTTCCAGCCCGGTCCCACTCATGATGAACTCCAACACTCGCAAGTTTAGGAGCTGCAACCCGATGCTTCTACCACGAATAAAAAAAAATAGATGGAAATGGCAATACTCCCCTTGTGGTTGAGGTCATATTATTAGTTGTAAATTTATTAGTGAGGAAAATGGCATTAGCGTGGCGGACAGAACAGACAGTACATGAGTGTCTTAACAGTAAATGAATCGAGAGCCTAATTAGAGAGCCTAATTAGTGAAGAAATTATTGAATGTGAAGATAAGGGAGAACGTGGATAGTAGCAGTACAGAAGATATTAAATCAGAGATCAAGAGAAAAACATTATTATTATTGAGAAAGTTGAAGCAGAAGGCGGAACGATGGTGAGAGAAGAGTCGAGTCGGTCAGACGTTTTGGGCAGGTTTTCCAAAGGCATCCTTGAAAGATTGTGAGATTTTTTTGCGAAGGGATTGGTGGGATGAGGCAGGAATGTGATGAGCAAGAGGGGCGTCCAAGAAAGGAGAAAGGGGTCTGGCGTTGGAGGGAGAGAGAAAGAGGCCGGCGGATGAGAGGGCGCCAAAGTTCTGGCTGGAGGAGCCCAGGTCGGAGTGGGAGTGCATGCAGAAGGTGGCCTCGATGGGCGAGTCGCCCATGTAGCTTTGCGTCTCTTCTCGGGTCATCGCGTACGCCTCCAGGGGCCGATCCTCTGGCTGTACTTCTCTCGTGTCAAAGCTATAGCTGCTGAAGACCGACGAGGAGGTCATGTGGCTCGAAGGCGTGGGGCTGAGCAGATCCACAGGATTTTCGAATCGGATCCATGAAGCATAGTCTTCTTGTGACAGCCTCTTTTCTTGCGGTGCCTTCCAGTATGGGGAGTCTGTCGACTCATGCGGTAACTCCAAGTTGTAGCCAATCTGTTACACAAAAAAAAAGCAAACGACCATGGTCAGACTTCTGGATCTAAGCCGACATGCACAAAGAAGCTCCAGAAGTTAACTCACTGAGGAAGTGGTTTCAATGCTTCTTTCCATCCGCGAGGACACTGCGTATGGCTGTAAGGATTTGGACCTCTGTCTGGGTGAGAAAAGGAATGTTTCGTCCTGAGAAATATAACAAAAGGGACGAGTTAGACTACGGGAGCGAACATCTTCATGATGGAGGATGAGAGAGTGCTGTACTTACCGATTCGCTTTCTGGGGAATTGGGTTCGTCCAATATCGGACTCAGGTTAAGCGGGCAAGTGAACGCGGCTTGAAAGTCAGAAGATTCTAACAAGTCTTTGAGATCGTCGCCCATGATGAGCTGATCCATGCTTCGGCTGGAGGAGGAAAGACGCTGGCTGGCGACGCTATAGCCTTGACTGGAGGATTTCGCACTGGAGCTGGATTTTGTGTAATGGTATGCATGTGGTGTGAGGAGCGACTGTGCGGCGGCCTTACTCTTCGAGCTGGCCATCAGGGACTTCTGAGAGGTCACGATTCGGATGTCTTTCCTGGGGGAGTTGTGGGCCGAGGAGGTGTGGACTTCGTGGAAGGTTTGGATAAGTATTTGGGCGGGGCCGTTACTGACAGATTTTGCGCGTTGCCCTCGGGTAGACCACTTGGCCATCTCCTCACTATCTTCAGATGGCTCGCTGGTGTCGAGCAGGAAGGAGGCCCGGTGGTTTGCGAATGGACTGGAGATGTTGGACAATAGTCCACTGGCTCGGCGGATGATGCTCTTCTCGGCGGTGATAGACATACTGGAGAAGTTTTGGCGGATTAGTGTTCAATAAGGTTACAACTGAGTTGGATGTTTGCGAGTGGAAGGGTGTGCTGAAAGGTTGGAAGCGCTGGTCGGAGTCGAAGGAAGTGAAGGGAGGAAGGTATGAAGTAGAAGAGTGTGATGGAATATGAAATGTTTGAGGCCGATGAAGCCCTGCATTTATACCTTTTGGCGGGGAGGATGGCTGCTAGAACAAGAGACTGCGGGGCACCGTGCCCAGGAGAGGGCAGCCGGAGATAGGCATCAGCTTGGCCTGGGTAGAAGCGCAACGGGACTGGCAAGCCTACTGATGGAATGACTGGGAATGTATTACAAAGCAAGATGGCGGGTCATCGTGGCCGTCCGATGGAGGCGTAAAACTGGACCGACTCCCGGGCCTAACGAATCCAACTGTCCGGGATCACAGATGGCGGGTGCTGCATCAATGGCAAATCCACTGGGCAAGACTGTCTTGTCAGTCCAAGTGAGCCGTGCCTGGTTTTTTTACGAGTCATGTCAATCTCGAACGCGTTGGATGTGCCTGCTCTCCAATCCTGGGCCAATGTCACCACGCCTTCAAGGTACCAGACGCGTGAGCATCGGTCACACCGTGACTTCCCCCAGCTCATCGGAGTGCATTTCAAAATGTTATCTCCTTCTACATGGCAGGGAGCATCCAGCAGGTGAATACCTTGTCTACCCGAGACAACTAGCTCCCGGGCATGCTTCATGCCAGCACCTTACCGCATCCCACATGTAACCTTAGGGAACTGCAGTGAGGATGGTGTTGGGCTTCATACTCAACGCCTGCCGCCTGCTGCAGACGTTCCAGAAAGGAAGACGCGTAGCGAGAGCGAGAAAAATTTGAAAGATAGGACTTCCTTCATGTGGAAGAGAAGGTGACGAGAGATATCGACGGAACACGCGGAGTTGAGGCCGAAATACATCATCTATCATCCCCGAAGTAAAAAAGAAGATCACCTCCCATCAAATAAAAATAATCTGTCAATGAGGACATTAATGCAGCAAGGGGGGGAGGGACTCTCCGAGTGATGGACCAGACTATCCTATTTTTCTCAGCCAATTCGCAGCCTCAGGACCAAATACACAGCTGGAAGGAGTGCTCGTAAGGCGCCCCATCATCCACCACACAGAGCCTCTGAGGGATTGGAAGTGCCTGGGTTAGGATCGAAGTCAGAATAAGAGACATATAAATAATTAGAAACAAGGAATATATTCATAAAACCGACTAGCTTTTTGTGGTGCTCCGGCAGATCCTCTTGACGCAGCCTGGGTCACGTCGCGGTGTGGTTTCACGACAACCCGTGCTGCCCTCCAACTTTTCAAGGAACCAACCAGTGCATCCGATTATGAGTGAGTGGTGGTGGGTTTCCCTGGATATTAGATGTTGGAGCAGTTCATGGGTTCTTACATTTTTTGTTTTAAAAACGCCATAGGCGCTGGGCCATTGGACATGCCTGTGCCAGAAATGGAATTGTGAGGTGAGTTGAACAGCCAGACGGGTCGATGGTTTGCAGGATTTGTAAAATACCTTTCTACTGGTCTATATCCTGCCTTCATTCAAACACCAATGAAATTGAAATAAATTCATACAGAACTTTTTCCTGAAAACCAACCTGCCGGCATGTCCAACTCACCTTTTAAATCCACTACCACAAAGAAGAGTTTTCTGTGACTAGCCTTACAAATGTGATGTGAAGTACATCCAACCAATTTCTTCTCTGTTGAAATAAAGAAATAAAGATTGTGGACCACTGTAGATACATCTGAATCCATTTCAAAAGTATCAGGACTGGGTTGTCAGGGTATATAATTGTGGATGAAGCTTGAAAATGATTAGGAATTTGATTGAAAATGTGCTTCTCATTACGTGTATCAGTTGTGATTTTGAATAACTAGAGATAATTTGACTCTCCAGAAAATGTATGAGCTGTTCACTGTGTAAATAATTGGAAGGTGGAGAATCCCATCTCCAGTCATGAGTTGAATCCAATGTGACTCATAATACACCTCTTCTATATCCTTATTTACCATCATTCATTAATCTGGTTTTCCTGGTTTGCAGGAGATAATAAATATGTGCTGCCATTATGCTAATTGGTCCTTAGTATAACCCATCCCTTCTCAATGTTTGCAGCGATGATGAGTCGGCCAGCTAGACACGCTGGGATTACACAAACAGCGCAACATGCTATGTACTCGCTGAAAGCTTGGTAAACTTGAAAATAAAATAGAGCAAAAGACACGACAGACCCAACGCGATAGAAACATGCTTCCTACGAGAAGTGAATATGTGCAAATAAAGTCCTTGCAGAGAACTTGCAAAAGATACTTATAATTCACACGCTGCTGCGATAGCTCCCGTGTCTGGCTTTCAGTAAAAATGAACACGCATGATGGAGTACCAGGGAGTCGAATCCTGTACCTCTCGCACACACACCCAGGCTGAATGCTAAGCGAGCGCTCTACCGATGAGCTAGAACCCCAGACGATGAACGAACAAATGTAAAATTCAATACAAGGAAAACCGACTAGCTTTTTGTGGTGCTCCGGCAGATCCTCTTGACGCAGCCTGGGTCACGTCGCGGTGTGGTTTCACGACAACCCGTGCTGCCCTCCAACTTTTCAAGGAACCAACCAGTGCATCCGATTATGAGTGAGTGGTGGTGGGTTTCCCTGGATATTAGATGTTGGAGCAGTTCATGGGTTCTTACATTTTTTGTTTTAAAAACGCCATAGGCGCTGGGCCATTGGACATGCCTGTGCCAGAAATGGAATTGTGAGGTGAGTTGAACAGCCAGACGGGTCGATGGTTTGCAGGATTTGTAAAATACCTTTCTACTGGTCTATATCCTGCCTTCATTCAAACACCAATGAAATTGAAATAAATTCATACAGAACCTTTCCCTGAAAACCAACCTGCCTGCATGTCCAACTCACCTTTTAAATCCACTACCACAAAGAAGAGTTTGCTATGAAAGTACATGTTGAAATAAAGAAATAAAGATTGTGGACCACTGTAGATACATCTTAATTCATTTCAAAAGTATCAGGACTGGGTTGTCAGGGTATATAATTGTGGATGAAGCTTGAAAATGGCTAGGAATTTCATTGAAAATGTGATTCTCATTACACATATCAGTTGTGATTTTGGATACCTAGAGATATTTTGACTCTCCAGAAAATGTATGAGCTGTTCACTATGTAAATCATTGGAAGGTGGAGAATCCTATCTCCAGTCATGAGTTGAATCCAATGTGACTCATAATACACCTCTTCTCCATCCTTCTCCTTATTTATCATCATTCATTAATCTGGTTTTCCTCGTTTGCAGGAGATAATAAATAAGTATTTCCCTTAATGCTCATTGATCCTTATTATGTTTTCCTTCTCAATATTTGCGGCGATGATGAGTCCGCCAGCTAGACACGCTTGGATTGCACGAGCAGTTCAACATGTTACTCGCTGAAAGCTTAATGGTCAACAGACCCAACGCAGCAGAAACATGTTTCCTACGAGAAGTGAACATGTGCAAATAAAGTCCTTGTACCTTGCAAAATAAATTTGAAGTTGACACGCTGCTGCGATAGCTGCCGTGTTGAGCAGACGAACAGTTCAAAACTGAGCACACAGAAAGTCAAAAGACAATGGAGTACCAGGGAGTCGAATCCTGTACCTCTCGCACATCCCGCACAGAGGAAGATGCTAAGCGAGCGCTCTACCGATGAGCTAGAACCCCATGCGATGAACTAGGAATTGCAAAATTCAGTTGAACAAAAAACGACTAGCTTTTTGTGGTGCTCCGGCAGATCCTCTTGACGCAGCCTGGGTCACGTCGCGGTGTAGTTGCACGACAACCCGTGCTGCCCTCAAACTTGAACCAACCAGTGCACCCGATTATGAGTTACAGTGGGTTTCCCTGGATATTAGATGTTGGAGCGTTCTTACATTTTTTGTTGTGTGTTCTCCTGCTCCAGTTCTTTCTTGGGGAGATCCGCGGACCTTTCCTCGAGTGGGTATATGTCCTTATGGAATATTCCAATCGAAGTGATTTTTAGGTTTGGGTGTGAGTTGTATGGCCTTTCAGAGGGTTTTTAGATTTTGACCCGCTTAGAAAGAAAAAAAATTGATATTATTTTTTCTCCAGAAAACGGTCAACAAGAAACAACCTCTTCACTTCCCGAATGTCTCCATCCGACTCGAGCACCAAGCCGTCCGTCTTGATCCTGGGTCCGTCCACTTCGATCTCCAGCATATCGCACACACACACACCATCCTGATCTTCATTCTACAGGCGGATTGCAGGACGGCCATGCTCGGGCCCTTCTCGCCTATCTGGTCCCGTCAATATCGGATCCTGCTCAGTTAAGCTACTTTCTTTTCTTTTTTTTTTTGTCTACCCAGAGTTGCAATCCAAGTTGTACTGAAAATGGTATAACGTGGGCATTCAATCCATCTGACTCTTTTTCTAGACAATTGGCGAGACATATCAGATTGGTCGATAAGTATCTTTGTTTACCCCAGGATGACGCTTACACTACATATATGGTACCACCCGCTCCATCCAAACCGGAAAAACAATAGACTGTCAAAAATTCATCAGTACCTTCCATTTCTTGTTTCTTAACGTAGGATTCAGAGTGTCAAAAAATTCTAAAAGCAGGGGAGTCGATCGGGGTAGAATACTTACAAGCCAATCTACTAGTAGCCAGTAAGTGGAAAATCACAAAAACAAAGGGTCTCATTGAACTATCGCTCAAAACTGAGTTTTTTTTTTATAGGCTCACGGAGCAAGGCGTTCACATTACCGCAGCCGTACCAGACGGGTAGCGGCTCAGGAAGCGGAGAGGAGACGTACGACTACGTGTTCGACTTCACAGGGGAAACGGACTACAATGCGGAGGAAGGAGTACACATTGAGCGCACGGGACGACTCTTGCCTGAGCTCGGCCGGGTCGCCGCTGCTATGGGCGTGAAGGCTTATGTACGCGAGCTGCCGGCGCTCTACCACAGTGACAACAAGAAACCGCTCAAGGAGGGCGAGGGGAAACCGTTTAGTATGCGCTCAAAATGGGTACATGAAGGCGTCCGGGCTATGGCCGCCCTTCCTGAGTATGCACCCTCTTCACACCCACAAAATCATCCCATGCTCATCTTTTTCTCCGTGCAAAAAAAAACATCAATAGTTTAAACATTGTTGTCGCTCGCCCGGCTCTACTATATGGACCATATGCGGTTGACGGATGTACGGTGACTAAATTTTGACGATCACCTCCCACCCCTCGATCAAAGTTGTCTAATCTTAAGACTAATACCGAACTGCTTGTCTCTGGATGGAGCTCAGATGCCCCGCGGTTATTGATCGGTGAAATTTACAAGTATATCGGCGAACGGATGGAGCACTTGTTTGTCTTTTTACTCTCTTTGCTTGCTTCAAATGCCTGCCAAAGCACCCACAATCATAATCTCAGGACGTATGTTTTTGGGAACGTTGACATGGAGTGAAGTTTTTTTTTTTTTTTTTTTTTTTTTTTTGGTCGGGATGACTGAACAGATGGTCAGCAGATCTTCGGCTGCACACGATACACATCCACGACTTTGCGGCGGGACTATGGGCGCTAGCAGGGTGGATGTCAAAACTAGGTCGAGCGGCGGCCGAGGCACATGCTAATCCGATTCCATGTCTGTTGCCGGCCACAGAGGACCTGCCGGCGGGGATGCCCGCACGAGACCAGCTCGTCAAGGTCCCGTTCTTCAACCTGGTCGACGACGGTGATACCACCCAGGGTCTCATGGCTAGTCTCGCTGAAAAAGTCGTCGGCGTCAAGGTTGGCTTCTACAACAAAGTCATCTGCCAATTCGCTAAGGTCCGTCTACTTCTCTTTCCTCAAATGTATCCTACTTTAATATATATATATATATTTTATGTCTTTTCTCAAGTTGAACATGATTGATGTGATTGAGGATGTCAACGAGAAAGTAAGCCAATTTCACACTTTATTTCTCTGATTTGATACGTAGAATAATTTGTTACTGAAGTCTAGGATGTTGACAAATTATGGTTGATGATGATGATTAGCACTGCGAGCCGTGGCCGGAGATGTTATCGAAGTCGCCCCCACCGATCACGAACACGCCGTTTACGCCCAACCTGCCCGCGGCGCTATTGTCGAAGCATCACATCGCCTTCGATGGCTCCAAAGTCAAGGAGCTCATCGGCTTCGAACTCAAGTTCCCGTCAATGACCGAAGAGGTCATCCGCGACCAAGTCCAGAAATTCATCGCTGATGGCATCTGGCCTAACGCACCTCCTAAAAAATCCTAATCTGAATCTCCTTGCTTCCTGTTTCCTTCCTTCCCTCCTTCTCTCTACCTCCCCACTTTTGTGCTGCTGCTGTTGTTGTAATATCCTATTTTGGGCTTTTTTTTTTCTCTTGGCTTATTCAACGAAATAATTATTATATTTATCTATTTATTTTATGACTATCTTTGATTACAATTGTTTGCTTTCTTTTATTATAACCTTGCAGCTGTTCCTGACATGTTTTCTCTCTCTCTTTTTTTTTTTTTCTTTCTTCTGGTATCCTAAAATCACACTTGCCCAAAATTCCTTCAACTCTGCAATGCACTGGTAACCGGTTCTGGGTTCAGTTGTTCCCGTCTTGTTCTTTCTTTCTCTTTAACACTGGTTGCACTTTGTTCAGTCTTGTTCCATCAGAGTTTAACACAATCATTCTTCTTGATCAAGAAGAAATTCAGGATTAGGGTATTCAAAATTGAAACATAAAATCATAAAATAACATGCTTAACAGCATAGTTTGTTTTTTTGGCAGGGGATTGTCGATAAGGTTTTATGCATTTTGACAGGTCCCTGCAAAAAAAAATTATGTGAAAAGTGATTATGATTTTATGTCCCAATTTTGAATACCCTAGATGTACATATATGTCTCCTTTCATGTACAGTGCCTAGACAAAAGTCTGAGTCACAACACTTTTCATTCCACAAGTTTAACCACAACAGTTAAAATCAAAATTTCTGGTGAATCAATCCAAAAAGAGTTTCAAATAATGATTATAAAGAAAATTTTTGGAAAAAATAAAAAAATAAAATTTGTGATTTTTTTTTTTTTAATTTTTTTGCTGATTTTCAAAATTTTTTAATATGCATTTGAAGTACCTAGAAAAATCAGAGAGTGCAGCCTGGAATGTGATAAGAATGATAATAAATGAAAAAAAAAAAAAATTGAACCAAAATAGCAAGGCAACTTGAGTGACCAGCAAAACAGGGCCAAAAATTGGAATTAAAATACATTTTGCACTGAAATCAGAGCTAATTCAATTTTCAGGCCTGTTTCTATGGCCACTAAATTTGCTTTGCTATTTTGGTTCAAAATTTTTTCATTTATTATCATTCTTATCACATTCCAGGCTGTACTCTCTGAATTTTCTGGGTGCTTCAATGAATATTAAACATTTTTGAAAATCAGCAAAAAATTAACAAAATTTACATTTTTTTTTTCCAAAACTTTTCTTCATAATCATTATTTGAAACTCTTTTTGGATTGATTCACCAGGAATTGGGATTTTGAATTTGGTGGTTGAACTTGTTGAATGAATAGTGTTGCGAGAAAAACTTTTGTCTAGGCACTGTACATACAATATCTCCATGTGATTAAGGGTTATTCTTTCTGTTGCCAAATAAAGAAAAATTTTGACAGGGGGCATGCTTCTGGGGGATAGAAAATTATGTGTCTCAGGTGGCAAGTGTGAATTTGTGTTGAAGTTTATTGGGGGGGGTCTGTCTCACCGGTTAAATCTAAGGTACTTTGGAACAATATTGAATCAGTTGAATACAACCACCCTTTAACTCAGATTGAATATTGACTAGGATCAACTCAACCACTTTAGGCTTTCTAGTAGTTTAATATTGCACAACAACTGCCTCCAGTTGGCTGACTGTATTAGCATGGCTCACATCTTGCTGATTTCAGCAATACAATAGGGCAGTTCATTTATGCCTGATTTGCATGGATGGTTTCAAACACATTCTTGCTGATGGTAAAAAGTTTATTGGTCAGCATGCATTAAATGGCTGGGGGTTACAGCCAAAGCTTATTACCTCACCATATGCATAAACCTTCCGTAAACTTTCCTGATGCAGCATAAAATTAGCAACTTTTTTGTAAAATTAGCAGTAAATGAACCCCCTTAATGGGTGTGTCCCACCAATTGGCTTATCGCTTTCCAGGTTAAACTTGTTTCAAAATTTGGCTGGTTTATTACTTATTTCAAGCCTGTGATTGCTGCCATACACCTTTGATGGTTACTTGGTTTCCAATCCCATGGAGAATTTTTAATGGTGCTGTTTTGTTTCTTTGTTTTTTGTATGGATGATGATGTAGTGATACAAGGTGAGAGCTCTTGATTGAAAATCTAATATTTCAGCCAGGAGTAGTAGAAACTAGTAACATTAATATGAAATATGGCAATAAATAGAGAAACAGTCAATCAGAAGAACAAATGAGAGAATCATGAGTAAAAAACAAGAAAATCCGAAATGATGAATGATATCAAATCATCAAAGAGAGATACAACAAAAACACACTTGATGACCACAGAAACTAGAATGACAGCTGAGGAAAAGATACTTTTCAGTATAAGAGACAAGAAAAGATAAAGCAAATACAAAGCAGCCTCTAGTGCCTTTAGAAAGTGTTTTTTCTGCATATTTTGCCTCCTGAATTATTGTTTCAAATATGAATCTGATGGAGGTTAGGACAAGGAAAAACACAAACTTAACTAGGCCCCGCGTCCCCGCTCCAGGCGTTTGAGCCTGGTCGAGGTGTGTACACCAATCCTCGACCGCAGGGAGAGGGACCTATTAATTAAAAGCGTTTCCTGCCTGAGAGAAATACACCATTTTGGTGTAGCAAACTTTGGAGTGCGTTGGATAAATACTCTCTTCATACTAGTTTATTCCAGATTCACATCAGATGAAGGCCGGCTTCTTGCGGTCTTTCCTACCTCCTCCACCCATTTTTAGCTGCTCCGCTTCCTCATCAGATGCCCTCCAAAAAGCATGTCTCTTGAAATAACCACGGGTGCACTGACGGGTCGTTGTATTTTAAATCCATATTTTTTTTTTCTCTCAA
>SMGU01008979.1:0-13904 GCA_004348175.1 Puccinia novopanici
CACCTTTGTTTGATTTTTTGATAACCAGTTTAAGAATTACAAGAACTAAGATTTCTTCATTGATCAGTTTGAAAACAACTAAGACAAACAGATGGCAAACAAGCACATCCTACACTGAAAGAAAAGCTAAATAAACTGCCTGCAGTTGACATGCAACTTGCCTTTGTGCAAAAAGGCAACTTGCATGTCAACTGCAGGCAGTTGCATGAGTTCTTATTACAGTGCTAGATGAGGAATGTAAATGATGAATGTTGGGAGGAACATGTTATTTACCTAAGAGCAGAGGGACATCTATGTCTTATGTACTGGTGTACTGGTATGTTGATTTGATTGGCTCAGTGAGCTGAAAAGGAGGAAAGGGAGAAGGGAGAATGGAGATGAGGAAGAAAGGAATAAGGAAAGTGTGACAGGTTGTGAGGAAAAGATCTTTTCTAATCATGATGGTCTCATCATCAATCTATTTCATTCTCATGACTAGGAAGAATAGTGTAAGGCTATCTACCTGGTCTTGTTGCTGTTATGTGACCTAGGCTAATCAAGCACACAGACTTTCCAATGAAACTTGAGTCTTCTTATTGGATTTACTGCATAAAAAAAAAGGAGCTGTCAGCTTGGTCTCTTGTGTTTGCGTGTCTGTCTACACCCAGTGCTCACCTGATGGGTTTTTCACTGATGTGGGTGGCTAGTTTGGCTGTTGGGATAGCTTTGTATGATCTGTGGTGAAGATGGACTGCTAAGTTAGCTGGGGCTTTAAAACCTGAATGAGGAACACTATAAGTACTCACTCATCTTTTCCTGGGGAGTTCCCCTCCTTTGTGTGTAGCACATCTGATCTATCCCTGTGGCTGTGAGATGTAATGTGTGCTCCTGTGGTTGAAACCAGGCAGTTCCCAATGGGATTAGTGATGGCTCTGAGTAAGTACAGCTGATGCTGCTTAACTGAGACTTCAGAGGGATACAAAGCTCTCTTGAAAATCCTGGTTTCTGGTTTTGATACCATGCCAGGATTCTGACAACCAGTGTATTAGGGGGTATCAAATATGACTAAATCTACCATTATGTAATTGACTGGTTTTAAAAAATCCACCATTTCTAAAAAATGTTTCTTCCTTACCAATAAACTCTTAGGACCTATTAATAAAGAAATTTATTTTTTTAGTAATTGACTGGTTTGTAATTGTGGATTTTTTATATTTGATACCCCCTATTGTTACAAAAAATTCCATTTTTTGATGGGTGAGAAGGAGTATGGAAATAATTGATTTCCAGAGCCACCAGAATTGAATCAAGAGGTTCCATTATTTCAAGAGGGAAGATATATCAACAAAAACAATGATACATCTATATCAAAATAATTGTGAGGGTTGGATGTTCTGGTCAGTTTGGCAATGTGGAGACATATAGGCAAAAATAAATTTACTGGCAGGTTGGAAGGAGACTTGCCACAAGCCTCTAGATATAGCATGTCTGGGAGACCATGTATCACTGCAAGAAAAAATCAATCAACTGCATGCAGTTTACATGCAACTTGCCTTTGTGCACAATTAAAGGAAACTTGCATGTCAACTGCAGGCAGTTGAGTGAGTTTTTTTGCAGTGTAAGTATTTTATAAATCTTATATAATCTTCCACTCCGCCTTATCCTTCAGAATACAGAGTGATACCTCTGGGCCCCACAGAGGTGTGGCTATAACTCCTCCCTGTGAAAGGTTGAGTAGAGCTTCTACCATGAAGGTTTCAGATACATCTTATTCTTCTTTCTCTCTAACAATCAGGAAGGAAATCCACTTCAGAGGCTATCCTGACAACTTTACTGGGTCATAAATTGTTTAAAGTGTGTGATATGCAAATGATAGCGGTTGATTGAATTTGGTGATATGTACTGATGGTGACAAAAGAGGGTATGTAACTTCTGATAAAAGGGGTTTGAGAGGTTTCTGTCAAAGGTGACTTCTCCAACATCTCCTTCTTCAACTTCTCCTAATCCTTTCCCTCATAAAGGTCCATCTGATCCACATCCTCCAACTCCTCCTCATTCAGGATGAAGTTTAAAATTTGGAAAACCATGTCACCCCTGTTGCATCCTCCACTTCCGCCACCTCTTTGTGCTGATTAATGAACCAGTCCTCCTCTCCCACACTGAAAAAAACCCTGTTTAATCCCTTGGTCTAATCTTAGACCCAGGGGCCTTTTACTTTGGCTTCAGATTTAAATCCAACTGCTGTGAACCCAACACACTCTCCTACATTTCATCTGCCAACTCTTGATATCTGCACTCTTTCTATGTAGAGATATAGCTAGATAGATAAAACCCCCCTTTCCTCAAGAACAACTTCACTCTTCCCCCTTGCACCCTGCTCCTGCACTTCTGCCTACCATTGATTCCTGCTCTCTGCCGCACCACCCCTGTGTCTGCCCTACTCCTCAGGCCCCTTACTGCCCAATTTCCAGACCCCTTGAGCCTATTGGCCTGATCTGGTTTGTCTCTTCAGAGCTCTCTGGAGTAACCCTTGTCCACCTGACTCTCCTCTGATGCCCACCCAAGCCCCCAGAATCCCCTATTGACCACTTCCATCTCTCTGCCTGTGCTTTCTCCACCACTGACAAAAACAAAACACAGTTCTTCTCAGCACGTCCTTTGATGGACCAATGTAATTTCTTTTTTTTTTTTTTTTGAACTGCCTCAGCCTCATCTATGTGATGCCCTCAGCATCTCAGCATGTTCAGGGCTGCGCCCCTACAGCTGAGACCCTATGCTGCTGGCCTTGCCTATAAAGAATCCACACTAATCATCAATGTTTGCTTTCAATGAAGTTCTGAACCACCTTTAAATGCGTTTTTTATGATTCTTATCATTATCATCACCAATATACAAAAAAAAGATAACATTTACCAAAATAAGCAATGAAAAGGTGAAATGCCAGCATATAAACAGACTATTTCAAGTTCAACTGAGTAGATCTCATAGATTCATCCAAAATTCTTGTCGTGTAACTGTTGATAAAAATTGCTTGTTTTTTGCCGTTTTAATTCTTTACGCTCAACTTGAACCTACTGATATCTGAACTCGGTATAAAACGATCGAAATGAGAAAAACTCTTCAAATAAAATTAAGGTGATTATGTGGTTAGAGGAACACAAAGATAGAATGGGAGGGACTGACAGAGGGGGCAAAGGTTCCACCGGTCTCCTGAGGACATATTTCTTGAGACACCACATCAAGTTCTTGACTTGATAAGAGGCGTGTTTCGCGGTCGGAACCGAGAAGACTGTGTTTGATTGCCATTGATATATAAGCAGGCAAAAAAAAAAAAAAAAGAAAAAAAGACGCCAATGGATGTGGCTTGGGAATATAGGCTCAACGGAAAAAGTGATGGGGACGAACCGTAGTCTAATTCTTCGAGGGTGAGGGCTTTGGTTTCCGGCCTATTCACGAGCAGATGTCAGCACAGACCATGGTTATCAAGGAAGTCAGTCCATTGGCAGATCCGCATCGGCTTTAGGAAGTGGTGGCTCACAGGGTGAAGAAGATGGCGACCCAGCCGATGATACACCAACCGGCTATTTTTTATGGGAAGGGATTCACGCTGAGTTTGATCTTCCTGTAAATTATCACTCTTTCGGTAATTGTCAGCTTACCGTACCAGCCAAACGCGCCCTGTGGTTGGAAAGCGGTCAACATGAGCGGGAAGGTGATAGCGAGCACAAAGCTTCAATTGAAACGATTATCAGCTTTCTCTATTGGAGATGAGGGAGGATAACATCAAGAAACTCAACTTGAAGAACCAGCAAACTGCGGTGGCGTAGGACATCCCGAAGTCACGGATGTAGAGCGGGAAAGCTTCGGCACTGTACGTAAACGGCACGGGCTGTTGACGAACAAGTAGTGAGGCTCAGCAAGCTCAGCCTGGAATGAGTAGGCTAAAGGAACAGCTTCAACCCACGCCTTCGCCGGGGCTGTAGAAGGCCATGTAAAGATATATCGCGGCAGCCACAACACCAACCCGACGGTGGTCGTCCGGGCCGTCGACCGGGATAAAGAAAGCCATCCGGTGACAATTAGGCAGACCGCCATTGCCGGGAACGTCATAAGAAGTAAGTTCCTTCTACCAAAGGTCTTCATATATGATCCTTCCAAGAATGAGCACAACTCTTTTCAGAAAATTATTTATTCTAGTGAAACTTACGTCGATGGTGTACATTGCGGGGATGGCAAATATCCAGTTGACAAGTCCGTGCCCATGGTCGTCAACAGCGCGGCTTTTCTGCTGAACCCGGCTTCAATGAATACCTGGCTGTAAACGTGACATTGAACTCAGACGCGTGCACAACTGAGAAGAAGATGGAATGTGCTCACGAACTGTAATAGGCAATGACCTGGAGAAATGGAAGAGGGTCAACATCAGATAGGGAATAGGAGCGGAAGGGGAAGAGTCAAACAGACATTGACGCCGCAAAACTGCTGCATGAACATGACGAGACCGGATGCTTGTGCGGCACGTCGGACCCGGGGACTCTCCACATATCTGTGAGGAGGTTACGGCCCTGGATGGACTCATTCTCGATCTCAAGTAGCTTGGCAATATAGAACAGGTCACGGCTCGCCTGGAGATCGCAGAACCGGAGCTTGCGCATCGCATGATACGCATCCGCCACCCGACCCTTAGACATGTACCATCTCGGTGACTCGGGCGCATAGTAGAGCATACAGCACAGTATAACTGGTGCTACCACCGTCGACCCAAGCATTAATCTACCCATCCAGTCAAGATACGATCAATCCTTCGTTTTTATGCGCTTCCAAATGACTTGATTGGACTATGAGAAAATAATCTAAAAGTTACCTCCATGACACGTTAGGATCGAGATCCACGAATATCACACTGACCACGTCCCCAAGGGCGATGCCAAAACCCTATTGAAATTCAGTGACGAGCAGAGAATTAGTTGCTTTCTGCTGGGGGGGGGGGGATACGCGCTTTCAAAATGTTAAACTCACGGTCCACTATCCAATGGTAGAGCCCATATCAAAGGAAAGGATCAAGAGCGGAATAAAACATGGCTTGATCGGCAAGCGGGAGATAGGCGGAGCTTGTCAAGTAAAAGGGAGAGGAGTATGACATACAATCTGCCACTGCATGACGAGGGCGCCTCGGATGGGGGCAGGCGCGCACTCGGCTGAATGGGACAGAAGCCAAGGATGAGAAGAGTGATGAGCAAAGCATAGGACTTCTCTTCGCTCACCTGTGTAGATAGGCGCTGTGGCCGACTGATCAGCAGGTTTAACGACAAGTTCTAGTGAGCTAACAAAAATCGCAAAGGAACTAAAAGGTAGGATGGCAGACATTGGGTCCGATACCGAGGCCCAGCACGAGCCGCGAGACAAACAGCTGAGGCCAGGAGTAGGTGAACGCTTCCCAGATTGATGCCGCGCCAGAGATGACGCATGACCAGAAGATAACCCTCGGCGACCGAAAAGACGGTTCATGGGACCTGTGATCCAGCAAGAAAAGAAGGCCTTTTGTTTTTGTTTTCGAGTGGGACTCCTTCAGCATCGAATTGTGGTCTCCTCCCAGTACATCAGTTCCCGCAGACACTCGATTGACTCACACAACATAGGTATGGCGCACTGTTCACTAGGCCTTGGATCAACGCCCTCGTCTTAGTCCCATTAGGCGGGATTCCGAAGCGATCGTAGTAGAATATTTGGGCCCCATTGACAACGGCCTTTGACATTGTGGATGCTATCAATCTTTACTTTGTGATGGTCGAGAAAGCTAATTCACTAACCTCGTCCATCCCCTGGACAATTGCTGCCATGGAGGAAATAACAGCGATGAAATAGCTTGTAGGAAGCAATCTCACAAGAATCATTAGTGTTTTTGGTTCATCGGAAGCATACCAAGAACGCTCTAGGGCGTGGAAATAGGGAGACTCACATCAGCGCTGGTTGCTTCCATCGCCGATTAGACTCCCAATCGATGAAATGTCTTTCCTCCTTTGTGATTCCGGGGATCCGGACCAGGTCTTGCTGGTTGGCAGCCAAGACGGCGCCCCTCTTGAAATTCTCGACTGGATCAACATCATTTCCGAAGGCCCATTCAAAAAAAAAAAAAAAAAAGACAAAAAGCAAGAAAGCAAGAAAAATAAAAAATAAAATAAAAGAAAAGTATGTATTTTCTTCGGTTAGTTGGTGCATGAATTGCGGTCAAGGTATATAAAGATATAAATGTAAATAAGAAGGTGGGTTTCGAGACACACGTTGGTCGTTCAAACCATGAGCCTGGCAGAACTGCTCGGCCTGTTGGATTAGTTCCTGGGCGGAGAAGCCGGAGAGCGGGTTGTCCATCTTGGCCGACAGCTCGGCAATCCGCTGGAGTTCGACGTCGAAGGCCGGCTGCACGAGCTTGGCTGAGTGAGCCTGGTCGGATTGCTCGAGTTGCAAGTCGGCCATGACTGATTGTTTCTCGCCAGTCGCCATTAGCTTGGTCAAATTTTTCCCTTTTCCCAGATGTAATATTCCTTTTAGGCAGCAGTAGTGTAAGTGCAGCGGGTTGTGATCTGGCAGGCTTCCTTGTACGGCTTGGCCGGGATAACAGTAGCTGCAAAGGGGAAAGGACTGACTTGAAATTGTAGTACCTTGTTCGTGTGATTAATGGATTCTGCACTCGCTCCAGTCGAACAACTGGGCAGGGTGACTTTGATGGATGCTGCTGGGGAAAGAGAGGGGTGCTTGCTGCTTGCACAAAAGTGATGGACGGGCTCTAAGAACACACAACCAACCTGCAGGACACACCAATCCGATTCAATGGATTCTAAGGGGGTAGTATGCTTTGGATGGAGATAGTATGCTTTGGAAGGGGGTAGTATGCTTTGGAAGGGGGAGGAAACAACGATAATAACGATGTGAGGTGGAAGAAGGGGAGTGAGACTTGCAGCAGAATATCATTACCACTGCCTGCGGTTGGGGCAGTAAATCCTTCATGGTATCGGCCGAGCAAGTTTGTCTTCAAACCTGAAATCTAACCCTCCAAGTCTTGATTGAAGAATGTTGCAGCCGACAAACCCTCAAGACTGTTTGATTGTTTGTAACTACGCATGAGGCGATCACGATTCTTAACTCGCCTCGGAGCGCCTGCCGGTATAGCCGCGCGGTTGTAGCCACCCCGGATGACTTGTGTGCAGAGCCGCAAGTTTCATCTGGAAGGGTGAGCCACTACATGTGTATATTTTTGCGCGTTGCTTTCTCTCCTCCTTCAACGGCAACTTCTTTCCTTTAAAAAAATTTTATACCGAGGGCAAGGAAACAGCAGCCCATGAGGATCGGTTTCAGCAAGCTCGAAGCTTCCGGGTCGGAATGTGCCTATTGCGTGGATCCACCACAAAAAGCATCCACCCTCATGCGGGTAGGTTTCTCAAGTAACAACGGATATTCCCCGCGGAGGTCACTGAGAAAAACAACCCAGCTGGTTCGCTAAGCGGCTAACCGCTGTTCTCCGGTGCAGCTCCCGTTACCATCGAATCCTCTCATTTCCATCTTATCCTCCTGCTAAATATTCCGCTCAAGCGTGTTCTCGGATTCTCTCTCTCTCCGGGTTGTCTTACCTAATTCTTTAGCTTCCATCAACTTAAACATAAGACCCTCCCGGCACGGCGTGCGCGTATGGTGAAGCACCCATGTCGCATTGCGCCGACCGCAGGGAGGGACTTGAGACTCTGATTTTTTGGCGTGGATCCTCAGGGGCATTTTTGGTTTTTGGCAAGTAGGCCTCAGAGCATCTTTAGTGGTCCCTCCATGGATCCGCCCCTGGATGCCAAGCCTGGATGACATGTAACAGACCTGTCACATCCAGCGGACTCGCCACATCTGACAGGCCGCTATGTTAGCGGACCAAGTCTTCAATGTTCATTGGCTCAACCAAATCCTGCCGTCAAAACCTTGGTACACATTTTGATATCTTTCCGCACAACTCCATATTTTTTGGCACACCCTCTGCACCCTACACCCATGAGGCATCCTCAATGGAAGAATTCATTCAACAGTTTGTTGAAGAAAATGACCATCTGATCTCCACAATGCAAATCAACACCTACTTGATCAACCTCCTACAAGCGCAGAAGAAATGGGGTGGTTCAACGTTCGGCCGAATTACAATAAACCGCGAACAACTCCAAGGCAACATAAAGCTACATCAAGCCTACTTCAGCAAAAATCCTGTTTACCCACCTTTCATATTTCAACGGCGGTTCAGGATCCTCAATGAACTTTTCCAGAGGATCCTCACAGATATTGTCAACCACAAAAAGTATTTTATTCAAAAAGGAGATGCAGCTGGGAAATTAGGATTTTCTCCCTATCAAAAGCTGACCTCTGCTCTGTGAATGATGGCAGCTTATTCACTGGATGAATACATGTGAATGAGTAAATGCTAATTATTCTCAAGTCTTGAAGATCAATGTATGACTAATCTCTGTGAAAAAAGAGTACCTCTCTTGAATGTCTGAAGAGGTTCTTTTCAGCAATTTTTTCAATTTAAAAGCTGAAGTACCTCTGCTCCCCAGATGAGGAGGATATCATATGACTCCTGGAAGTAGCTGACAAACAAGGTTTTCAAGGTGCTTGGCCAAAAAAAAAAGTGCCAAACTGATAAAAAGTCATTGGAGAATGTTTTGCTGAGTTTTTATTTTGAGGGCCTGGAAGGCCCAGCGGGCCTAAGGAGGGCCTGACCCAAAAGCACATTGGGCCAACATTGAAGATCATGAGCTTTTCCTGAACACCCCTTTGATGCTGGCCCAATGTGCTTTTGGTTCAGGCCCAATCAGGCCCGTATAAGGCCCATCAGGCCTTCCAGGCCCACAAAATAAAAACTCAGCAAAACATTCTCCAATGATTTTTGCTCAGTTTGGCACTTTTTTTTTTTTTTTTTTGGCTGAGGATGCTCAGTTTGGCACAGTTTGATCAACTTTTGAAAAAGTACCAAATTTCTCCCACCCAATTTTTGAGATTCCCCTTGGGGGGAAATTTAAAATGTTTTAGTGTATGGGTCTTACTTATTGTGGATAGTTTCAGGTGCACAGAGTCTTGTTGACTAAAAAGTTCAAGAAAAAAGTTTCTCAAAAACTTTTTTTTCTAAAAAAAGGAGTTGGAGAAAAAAAAAGTGAGAATTGTTCTACATTGCAGTTAAGAACCACAATGTTTTAGATTGTTTGGCTTACTTGGTAATGCATGACTTTGAAGTTGCTGCCACACCACCTGTCAGCTGGTTACTAGTTAGAGCTAACTAACAAAATAAAAATAACAAATATGGTACTCAAAATTCAAAAATAAAATCATAAAGTCCATTTCCATAAAATTTTCTCACAGGGAAATGTCACATTTCATAAAAATTTGTTGAAAATCCCCAGTGAAAAAATCAAAGTTTGATATTATGTCAATTTTTATGTCCAAATTTTGAATTCCATAAAATAAAATTTCCATGAAAATTTAATTATAAAGCAAAAATAAAAAAAATACCATTAAAAACTTATTATAAAAGAAAAAATACATGTCCTTTTTTTATTATTTTTCAAAAAAATATATTCATGTTTTATTATACTTCTCACTTCTTTACCTGAATGAATTTTTATGCACTCTGGCACTCTTGAGGCCTTCTGATGTGCCATATAAAACATAAAAATCAATTAAATAAAAATTGAAACTGTTTCGGAATGATGTAACACAACTATATAGTCAATCCTAAACAGGTCTAAAGCATCCCCATGCACTCTAGCGACCAAAAAATATCTTGGAAACGCTAGATGAAGCATAATAGACCTATAAAACCGCCTAGGAGAGGGAGGCAAGCCCAAAGATCCTAGAAAACACCATAGGAAATATAGTGTTGCCCCTGTAACCAGGCTTAGGCCTTGGAAAAATTTATTCACATGGCAACAGGGCTACAGTAGTTTCAGCCCTGCACTGCAACAAAAGTAATATGGCCCAAAGAAGGAAATTTATACAACCAGAAGGAACGTAAATATCCCCAACTGGCTGAACTAGAGCCCAGTTGAGGGCTACAGGATTGCTACTGGGCCAAGATAGGTGAAACCCTGGCTAGGCTCTAGTAATACATAGCCCAGCCTGGTTGATACAACACCACCAGGCCACAGCCAGGCTTTCCAGGCTAAATAAATGTTTCTAGAAGAACAAAAGCACACCAAGGGTTCCCATAATTAATATTTCAGAGAGCCCTCTTGCCCTCATAAATTAATTTCCCCAGATTCATATTAACCAGAAATCAATACTATCCAGTTCCTCCTGTCATCAAACAGCAAGAAAATGAAACTTCCTAATTTCTACTTGTCTGAAAATCACCATCAAAACCCCACAAATCCTTGGAGACCTCAGAGAAGCCATCTTACTATTGAGTAATAAACCCTTTGCTGATAAAGCTCCCCTTCCACTTCTTCCACTGGGAGCCAAAAAACCCCTGCATAGCAGGCCCCAATTTATTCCAAAGGTACCTAAGTCCTCTGAAATTTTGGCAAGACACCTTTAAGAGGGACCCAAACAACCCCTGCTTTGCAGGCCTCTGTGTAAAATTAACAATAAGATAATCTTTTATCATATTTTTTTTTTTTTTTATATTTTTTTATCCCAATATAATTGGATACCACCCTCAAAAACCATTTATAAACATCCAAAACTGTCCACAATAAATATGTTCTTCAATTTTTTGTAAATTTTGCTCCTCCTGTAGCTAGAAGGATTTATCCTTGGCATCAGGCAGGCTGACACCACCTGACCAACAATTGAGCTGCAGTGTTTCTTTTTGGTTCTATTGCCATGAGTCTGCCAGCTGCTTTTTGGCACTTGGATAGTGGGTTAGAAAAACAAAAACCCAACATTTTATGGTTATTAGACTGATTTCAAAGAAGAAATAACTGTCTAGTGCTACATATTGAATAAAGTTTACATGGCAACACAATTAGTCACATCCCCTGGTAGTGAATGGGAAAAAATCTCCCATCCCAAGTGATAAAATATCCAGTTATCCATCAAATTTATTTTTGACTTAGTGATCAATACATTGGCCCAATTCACATTGCTAAATTTTTGCACCTGTTGTGTCATGTATCATCAAACTATAAATTTCAAATCAGAAACCCATCAGCATTCCTGTCCATGTTGAAGACCCAATTTTATTGCAGCACTAGGGCGCTACGCTTTGCTGCACTTTTGACCAAAAAATGGTGTGGTATTCTTAAATGTTAAAAATTAAAAAAATATTTCTTTCCTATTCTTTTTCTATTATTTTCTATCACTTTTCTTTATTTCCCATTCAGCAGGACATAAATCAAACAATCTGATTTCAGAAATGGATTCTATGCCCCAAATTACCCCCTGGTCACCTTGGACGGCAACTCCTTAAACCCCTTGAATCAGAAGCTACGGTCAATCAACATATCCCCTTGGCCACCATCAGCTAGACAACAACAATCACAACCCTTTAACTAACCTGTCCCTGTTTGAACAGCCCAACAAAGCTTTAACAACATATCCTCATGGCTGTGCATTGGTTCTTAATTTAAACTTCCTCATCTTTTACCATTCTTATGTGCATGCCTCTCAGCACAGCCTCATGACTGTGTATAAGCAGTGTAGCACAGCCTCATATAGTATTTTTCCATATTCTATACTCCCCTTTTTTACACCAGTATTATTTACATATTCTTGTAGCACAGCCTTATGGCTATGCAGAAGCCGTGTAGCACAGCCTCATGGCAGTGTAGCACAGCCTCATGGCAGTGTAGCACAGCCTCATGGCAGTGTAGCACAGCCTCATGGCAGTGTAGCACAGCCTCATGGCAGTGTAGCACAGCCTCATGGCAGTGCAGACACAGCCTCATTGCTGTGTACTGTACTTTTCTCTCACTCTTGTCTATTCGTTCAAATTGGTCAGGATATGAGTGCTTAACTATGTATTCTGGTTCAGGATGCAACCGGGCCGGGTCCGGGTCAGAAATCACTACCCGGACCCAACCCCCAGTTAGCTCCGGGGCGGGGCGGGTCGGGTCACTCTTTGATTAACATTGCCCAAACCCGACCCTGCCTGAAGAGACAGTTGGGTCGGGTCGGGCTTGGGTCGTATTTGGGTTGGGTTAAAGGTGGGCTGACCCGGTATTATTCAGTGACAAAAATAGAATTATTGTATTTTTTTTAATTTTTGTAAATTTTTTCTTTTTTGGCTTTTTTTTTGGCTTTTATGTACATACAAATATTGCCTTAATGAGGCAGAAAAGATAGCAGGGAAGAGTAAAAGAAAAAAAAACCTATTCTGATGTCAATCCATCATCACCATCACAATCAGCATCGAAATCATGGAGGCCCTCATTGGTATAGATCCAGTCCCAACCGCAGACAAGGGCCTCAAGTGTATCGGGCTTCAATCGGGCCCTGGAGTCGCTGAGGATTCTTCCTCCAGTGGAGAAAGCCAATTCCGACGCAATCGAAGTCATTGGAGTCACCAGGATCCGCTTCGCAAAGGTGGCCAGGATAGGAAAGTGAAGTTCATTGACTCTCCACCAATTGAGGAGGTCAAATGAGTCTTCATCATTGTCGAGAGTTGGCTCTTGTAGATACAAGTCAAGCTTGGCCGTCTTTGATTGCGCAGTGCTGCTCCTTTTACCAGCAAGATACTGCCGAAATTTAGCTTCATCACCGTTGGGGTTGTTCTTCTTTTGGATTGGATCTGATTGGTTCATACTAGAAGATTTTGAAATCTTTTGGCCTTTGATTGTGTTAACTGAAGTGGCCATCTCGCTGTACCATTTGTACAGTTCTTCTTTAATCTCGCCAGGCTGAATCATGTTCGTTCGGTTGGTTGCACCATTTGATGAGCACAAGAACTCAATTAGATCCATCTTGTATTGCGGGTCAAATATGAGTCCGATAGCTGAAATTAACTCCATGTTGCACCAATATTTATCAAACTTTGCTTGCATCGGCTCCAATATGTCGACGATCCTGGAAGACCTGGCTTCATGAGCTTCGTTGAGGTGGGTGTGAATCTTGATCATGATTCAGTAGAGTGAATGTGCGGTCAGATGTTGAGTTAGGCCGAGTTTTAAGGTTGCTAAGGGTGATTGAGTCAATTAGTTTTGAGGCCAAATGGAGGAAAGAAGGAGAAAAAAGTACCAGTGTTAAAAAGAGAAAGAAATTCTTTCATCAAACGGATTTCTTCCCACTCGTCAAGAGTAGGACAATTGGTGTAATTAGCATCTTGCATGGAGAGGTAGTCAAACGCTTCCTTGTAGGGAGCAGCCGAGTTGAGCATTAAAAATGTTGAATTCCATCTCGTAGGGATATCGACTGAAGGAAGGGCTTGTTTGGGAATGTTAGCCATCTCGATGGCCTCGTTGAACGCATGCTTGCGCAAGGGGGAACTCTTGACATATCGGACACTTGCGCTGTGAGAACTCCTTTTGGGATGGGTGGCAGTCCTTTGAGGGGGAAATAACAGAAGTGATATTTCAAAGATTTATGAAGTATTACAACTGGTACGGGTGGTTTGAAAGACCTGCCCCTCTATGTACTACACAAGAGCTAACACAACAAATTTTATTTATTGTGGCAAACTAATGTTATAGAGAAAACTATGTGTAGTAGTCTCTAATCAGACTTAGATCAACTTCTCTTTATATGGATGTTACAACAACTTGTTAGAGTGGAAAAAGGTGAGTGGATGATAAAAGGATAAAAGATATTCAGAATAGTTGAAACTGATGGGAGTGGAATATTTTAGCGTACAAAAGAGTTGGATGATGATAGAGAAGAGTGGAGTAGAGAAGTGAGTTGTTTTATAGGGTTTTGTGTTATATGTATAGCTAGAAGAGATATGGAGGTGGACTATTCAGGTTTTATAT